>JAILXH010229210.1:12616-22623 GCA_023558415.1 Piaractus mesopotamicus | reverse complement strand
TCTTTCTTTTTTTCTTTCTGTCTTTCTTTCTTTCTTTCTTACTTACTTACATTCTTTCTCCTAAACGTGACTTGTTTTTATATCAACCTCTTTGTCACAGTAGAAATAAAATCTAATTTCCACCTCTTTTGGAGGAGGTCCCTCAGTTGAACTATGTTTTTTTTTCTTCAAAAATAAAGAATAGCAAAATGGATTTTCGACCTGGTATCCGTAGGTGAGCAAGCATGATTAGTGTCGTTGGTGAAGGAGTGGACTCTTTGAGCTGAATCTTTAAGTTGAATGCTGGGAGCCAACTCACGCCGAGAAGCCTCTTTAAAAAAAAAAAAATGAAAATGAAACAAATAGTTCTGCCGCTCATTATTCCCAACACCTGCTTTTGTGTCAGTTAGTTCTTGGCCATGTTTCCAAGTGTGCCTAGTTATTCTGATTTTTGACTCTGACCTGCCTTGTTTGTTGGTGACTGGTTGATGGTTTTGCTTGTCTTGTGAAGGCTGATACAACGTGTTTGTTCCGTTGTGAGTATGCTGGTGCAATGTGGCTGCCACACTGTTTTTTTGCTTGTTTTGTTTTGTACTGTTTGTGTGTATGCTTTGATGTTTCTCTGCTGTCTGAGGAGTTTGCCATCTTTCCACCGAATTAGCAGACGAGAATTATATTCCACCTATTACTCAGAGACTTCTTGGGCTGGCCATTTGGGTAACGTTACATCACAGCTATGATGTGGCCTGGACTGGCCGCTTGAGTGATGCTGTACTGCGGCTATGAGGCTGCCTGGACCTGTGACCTGATCGACACTACACTGCAGATAAGTGGCTGCTGGACTGACTGCTTGGATTATGCAGCACTGCAGGAGTGGGGCTGCCTGGACTTGTAGTGTTCGGCTGCATGAGCAGCACTACGCCGCGGCTAGGAGGCCTCTCGGGCCGAGTGCCTAAGCGATGATACATGGCAGCTGCGTGGCTGCCTGGTGCTAGTGATAAACAAATGATAGATAACAGACAATGCTGTTAAATGAAAAGCCATTTGGGGGCTAAAAGAGTCAAGTCTCACTGGTGAGCTGAGCTAACTGGTCTGACTCACTAAATAGAGTTGCAATGCCCATCACTACACAGCACAACAAGTGGAGAAGTGTGAATTGTTTCCAGCAGAGGGTTCTCACTCCACCCATTTCATCTCATTGCTAGTTAGCAGCTCAATACAGAGTTACAACATTTCACACATAGAGATCCAATGATAATAGAGTTACAGGGAAATTGACCCATTTGTTTGATTATATTGATAAAACAAATAACCCAGATGATTTATATTTCATCTGTTGATAGAGACACTGAAGATCTAACTCATATAGACCTAAAACTTCCACCTTGATGCAAGAATATAGGCATGTTACATTCTTGCCCTGTTTTTGGGAAAGGCAACGAAGCTCCTTCAAGACAACAATCACAATGACCTAAAGAGTAAACAGCTGTATACCATGGACAGCTGTGCCATTTCATAAAGAAAGAACAGATGTGCAGTGGGTAGCCATACCACAGAAGACTCTTTGTCATAAACAAAGCCTCATTCCTTTAAGACTTGAAAGGGTATGTGCTGTGTAAGACAAAAAAAAAAAATCATAGAGGAAATCAAAGGGAATTACACTCATTTGTTTTCTTGTAATATTACCAGAAGCAGTACATTAAGTCTTCTGTTTCCTAAAACCTTGTATAGCTGAAGTCATAAGCCACTCTGTACAATGAGGATACAAACAGTACAATAAAAATACAAATAGTTATAAATACATCTGAGTAATGTACACTTACTACTGTAACATGTAATTTGAAGTGCTTTAGTGACCAAACATGTATATAAACACATACAACAAAATTCAGCACCACACAAGGGATCAACAATCCTATGCAAAAAATAACAAAAGTTCTAGAAAGACACTCCAGAAGTGCAGCCTGTGTGTATTGCAGTGTGTCCTAAGCTTAATGTCATTCCATTCTCTACAGCAGAAGTCAAGCAGAGCAGAGAGACTGCACTGTATAATTCATTCCTTTGTCATTCGCTCTTCTTTCCCAGGTGTTTTGCGCTCACATCGTTTTTAATAGCACAGACAGCAATCACGCTCGTTCTTGATGAGGTCCATGTGGAGAATTTCACAGAAACACTTTCAGCAAACTTTTCCACACAACTGTTGGAATCCATTATATTTTTTTAGACTGCAACAAGTGAGCAGGCTTAAAATGTGACTGGAAAGCCAAGTCACTGTCAGCTAAAGCAAAGGTTATTTATTGTAAATGGCTTCTCTGATAGCGCTAGGTAAGCTGTCAATGCTCAGCCCACAAATCCGTTCTTCTTTAGCCACCATTGAAAAAGTCAAAATATCTGTGTGTGTGTGTTCACACTTGGCAGCTTTGGTTTGATTAACAATTACCCTGGTGCAGTTCTTCTGTGTTCCACTTCCAAATGAACATTTCGGTTGAAGTATGAATGAGATACAAGGACGTCTAAATGGACACAGAATGAACCATTGTCTCCCCTCCGTAGACCTTTTTTGTCACGTGAAACAGATCAAATCCTAATGCTGTTTTGATATGTGCGTGCATTTGACCTCTTCATGGTAATTATAGAATAGGTAGTCTAATGATGCTGAGGCATGTTTGAAGCAATCATAAAATACTGAATTTAGTCCTACACACATACCACTTCACACATCAATTATCTTACGCATTCATGAAGCAATTTTTCGGCCTTAAAAAAAAAACAGCAAGCCACTTGAGGCTGTGATTCTACTCCATTTTTAATTGTGGAGAAACCATGCTAATGCACAGCTTCTGATGCCTTATTATTTTAAAATATCAAAGATAAGACAAGATATACATGAAAATAGAAATGCATAAACCCCTTTACTTCAGTACAGAATAGTTCAGATATTTTATTAGATATTATCTCAGTTATTGTTACCAAATGTATGTCATAATTTACCCAATCAGTTATGATTTTTTTATCTGCATGACTTTTGTTTACATCTTTTGCTTTAATGTTAAACATGTCAGAAAGAACACTAAGCAAACCTAAAATGCAACAATCTACTATTTTCTGCTTCGGTCCCAACCAAAGGAACCAAACTGAAATATGTAAGCACTCTTACGTTGCATGATTAATTTCATTGGATATTTATTTTGCATTCATGTGAAAGGTCACACTGTTAGGAGTAATTGGATGTTTGTTCTATTTTGTTTTGTTTTGTTTTGTTTTGCACTAATGTTAGCATGATACCAAATTCATTGCCATTTTCAAACTAGCTTTGGTTAGCTTTGATAGCCTAGCTTTTGGTCCGCTATAATAGCATAGTCCAGCTTGGTATTGTAGCATTTTTAACTCTACTGGAAACTCAACTAAATCAAAATCGCTAGTTTTTCATTACATTGAATGGAAGTTTTGTCAGTGTCTAAAAATTGTCCAACCTATGAAAGAACACAATTGTTGAAGAAGCATGAATTGGACAATTATTAGCAATGCAGAAAAATGTGCCCACCTTCCTCAACACTGCAGACACCCTATTGTACTACTACAGGTCATTTTCTGTAGAATATGCACATCTATAGAATATCTTACATTCATTTTTGAGACACATATTGCTGCTCTACATTGAACAGATTATTGACTGGGATTGGGTTCCTCTGATAATATTATTTGCTTTGTGTTCAGTAAGATATAACCACGCGCAGATTTGCAAGCCAGAGTGAACAGATAGGGCAGTTATTTGAGGACAGTATTATTTTCTCTTAGTAGGAGCCTGTAGGCATGTACTATAACTGGCCCCAGATCCCAGTCCTCTCTCATAAAGGCTAGACTTCATGCCCTCAGGGCAAGGGGCTGTAATGGTAGTGTGCTGTGCTTGTGCTGTACGGCTGGAATAAGCTATCTTCCCCCCTCCTTTCCACATGTCCTCTCACAGACGTTTTGACAGCTTTATTAAGTAGGTTCTGATTAACGACAGTTAAAGAACTGCGTCACTGCATTAAAGGCAAGAAGAGACTAAATGAGCTGTTTGTGAAGTGTGAATGTGTGTGTGTGTAGGACAGACTGATGGACTGTAAGACTCTGTGGGGAGGCGGTGGCGTTCACACTATGTCCTGTCCCTGTCCATCTCAAAGATAAAAGATAAATTACACACAATGATAAATGATGATGCCTAGTGTGTTTATGATGCATTGTGTATCATTGTATATTCAAAAAGTGGCCATATTTAAATCACTTGAATTAATTGAAACTGCAAAAACGTTTATATTAAACTTCCTTATCTTATCTTTTATGTATTCTTGTCATGTGCTGGCACTCAGACCGCTCACATGAGAAGAATCTACCATATCCCCTGTAATGGTTGCCATATTGTCTCTGTGGTAACCAAAGCTCATAACTCTGAAACAGTCACTTTATGGCAGAAAGAAATATTTTGTTTATTTAAGGTAAGAAGATTTTGTTCTAAGTCATTTCTGCTTGTCCACTGAGCATAAAATGTTCAGCCAATGTGAAGGTCAGCTGGTCAGGGCTGTACATAGACTCTTTGAGCTTTTAGCACTGGTGCTATAAAAGTTACTGGTGTTGTAGCACAATTTATTTTTTTAGCACTGAGATAAAAATGACACAAACTGTTTCTTAAAAGTATTAATCTCAATGAGTGTCACAAATTGTTATTTTAACTATGGAAAAAAACTGGTAAAATATACGGCTAATTCATTCAATGAAATAATTTTTACACACAGGAAAGGCACAGTGTTTTTTAGTATATTTAGTATGTGTTTTTAATTT
Source organism: Piaractus mesopotamicus (assembly GCA_023558415.1). Taxonomy (NCBI): domain Eukaryota; kingdom Metazoa; phylum Chordata; class Actinopteri; order Characiformes; family Serrasalmidae; genus Piaractus; species Piaractus mesopotamicus. The sequence goes on along the minus strand of JAILXH010229210.1, from coordinate 17,823 downwards.
AATCGGTTAAAGAAACCAAAGATAGGCTAAAGAAACCAAAGACAACTAGCACAACAGTATCCAGCTTCTGCATCCAGGGGCATGTTTGAACATGCAAATCATAAACTCTTAAATCATTACTGGATTTAATTACTAAAACTAACCTTCTGGCATTTTGTAAATCATGAGATCCTTTATTTATGAGCATCTTCATTTGTTGTCTATGTGTGTTACCTGATGGACTACAACTACTGTAAACATTAGAACTTAACCTGCATTGAGGTTTACATGACTATGCTTGACTACACAGTGTCAGGGGACATTGTTCAATATTGCACACACCATGTAGACAGACTAGCTCACAAATCAATTAATAATTTACAATTTCCATGAGGCCTTTGAACGGAGACACATGCACACACAAAGGTCTATTGCACTTATGTTATATGATCCTTTTTGTGATCATTTTTCCTGGTATGTGTGACAATACTGTCACATTGTACAGCCCTGCTGGTGTTTTCAGTGGTGTAAAAAATCATACAAGGTTTTTATACAGCTAAGAAGACATACTGTAAATTGACAGATTATCATAGCACACTGACCACAGATATATACTCAGCAGCCAGTTTATTAGAAACCCCTGCCTTGTAGTTCCTTCTGGTTAGTGTACACTTAGAGACCGCAACCAATATTTTGATGTGTAATTTGTGCCCTCCTAGTCATCCTGTATAAAACTATATAAGCACTGAGTAACTTATTAAACTGCAGTAGAACTTTTCAATACATTTAGCATCTTTCTGCATAGAAACTGAAGTTTGATCAGGACTATTCTTGTATTTTTTAATCATTTTGGTCTAAAATAAAATGCAAAAGCTCCAAAGCTATCTTGTGGGGGGGCAACCTGAATATGAACAAAATTTTTAATTAAACATTCATTTTCAAATATCATATCGAAAAGACGAATCAAGAGAGATGGTATTATATCATTTCAGAGGAAACCAAATGTAGTATTAAGAGTTTTCCCATTGCATTAAAAAACACTAGCATGACTGTCTAAGCAGGGATTTGAACCTACATGTCTAGCATACAAGGTGGTAATGCAACCCATGATGTGATCTATCTGCCAAGAACCAAGACGTTAAAATGTTATTTAAGAGTTAAGATTATGTTAGTTAAGAGTAAATGCCTGTTTCTTACCACAACATAAATTTAAAGCCCATCTGTTGAAGAATGATTTGTGTTCTTCTCTAGTCATTCTCTAGCCATTCCTCAATGGTCATTTTCTGACCACAGACAATTTTCTGACAATTTTGAATGGCTATCTTTGCCTGATACACTCATACTAGTGCCACACAGACTACCATCCGACTAGCAGTGGCGACTATTAAAGCTAGGCCTTGAATTCAAGCCATAAATGTCAGAACATGAGGAAAAAAACAACCTCTGCAATAATGCTAACTTCTACTAGTGTCCCTATGGGACTCTAATAGTTGTTAGCACTAAGCTAACGGCTATTCATATGTACATTTTGTGGCAGTTGTAGATTAAACACAGACATTTAAAGCTTCTAAAAGACTTTCCATGTTTTAGTTGAAGCATGTGACAGACAAATTAACATACGTTTCATCTTGTAACATTTTCACAGTGACTCTTTCAGTAGAGAGGGCTGCTACTGTTCTCAGAGTCAGTGACAGATCAAGAACTTCCAGAAAGCCTAGTGTGACATTTTTTTCTCACAAAATTGGCTCCACCCATTGGAAATCAAAATGTTTGGTTGATTCCTAAATCACTTTGTAATTATCCTGATTGTTAATCCAACATGTTAGGGCTTCTCTTCAGCTTCTGAAGTCCTAACCAATAAGCGAGCTCGGTAGATACCATTAAAAAAAAATCCTGACTGGCCAGTTTTCACCTGTGCCTTTCAAAAATGTAACCCTTTTTATTTCATCCAAAACTTTTAATGAAACAAGATGAGCACTACATAAATACAAATAGTTCTATTGTTCCCAGAAGTCATTAGGCCTTTTCTGAAGGCTTAAAATCCCCTGAGGGTTCACAACTGCCCACTAGCACATCAGTGTTACTGCTGTGTTGAGAATGGTCCACTCCCCAAATAAAATTTGGTCAATGGCAGTGCTGTGGTCAGACCAGAGATGAATGGGGTAGAGGGTGGGTGACACATTGCGGATTATTACATAGGCTACAGTCTGTAATTGTACATCTACACTCTCAGAAAAAAAGGTACTAAACACTCAATGAATTGGTATCTTCAAGAGCATGTCATGAGTTCCTATGTTCCAGTTAGGAACATAATTGTACCATGATCTACTACAGCTATATAGGTTGCAGTAAATCCATACAGTCTGTTTTGAATCCAGGCTTTTTATTAGATTTTAAAGCATTATGAAAATGTACAAATATGGCCTTTTCCCTAGGACAGTGAACATAATGTACCTTTAAAACTCATTTAAGATACAGAATTGGACGTTTAGGACCATGTTGCACGTCAAAGGTATATTTGAGGATACATTTACATCGTTTGCACCTTAGCGAACAAACATGTACCTGTACAGTAGCTTTTTCTGACACTGTGTATAGTCATTAGGCAAGGTTGAGCTAATAAAGAGGTCAGTGAATGTAAGTATAGCGTAGGTGTTTCTGATAAAGTGGATGGTAAGTATACATAATAGAGACATCTGTGATGCTGAAACAAAATAGTTGGAAAATAACATCAATTTTTTTCAGTATTTACAGGTTACAGTACTGAAAACATGTTTTTCAGCACTAGAACTGAAAACTGTCTTCTGAAATGCCCAAATTTACAGCAGAATGTTTGCCAAATATGATAAATATATTCACGTGAATGCAATGTGTAAGTCCAATTGTATTTAAGTTCCCCTCTCAGACTGATGGAGACTCAGACTATGTTTAGAATTTAGTCTTGCCAGCTGGTGTGATTGATATGCTATAAAAGCCTGCCAATGCTGTCATAACCATTTTCAGCCTTTCATGTCATATTATATTACTTCAGCCCTCAGATGACACTGACAAACATGCTAGAATACCTGCCCTGACAGGGAGGCTACAGCACCAACCATCACACACCCAGACAGACACAAGCATGCACACGCCGAAAGGGTCTTTCCAGGGTCCAGCGTCAGAGTGTGGCTGCTTCAAAGTGTTCAGAGCAAAAGGGAGACACCTGGTCCCCCTCATGCTCAGCCAAACCTCCTCAAATTGGGACTCAGCTGCAGCACTGTCTTATCTGCCCCATCACTACCCTGCTTGGCCCACACAGGTAAGCACATCTATTGCTTTGGTGATCTCATGTGTCTCTTCTTGTTGAGAACAGAGCAGAGGTGGGCAGAGTAGCCAAAAAATCTAAAAGTGTCGTTACTTTGGTGAAATAATGACTCTAAAAGTAAAATTTCCAAAAATCAGATCGAGTGAAGGCACAAAAGTAGCAAGTCAGTCCTGAGTAACTTATAGGACTTCAGTGGAATATTTCAGTACATCCACCATCTGTCAGCATAGAACTTTGGTCTAAGGTAAAAGGCTACAGCTCCAAAGTAGGCCCAGGCACAGACATGTTAAGAGCAGGGGCTCAAGGGGAAAAGATGGGCAACCCAAACATGAATTTAACCTGGTTTAATTAACAGCATGTTGAAAACACTCTTATATAGAGAGACAGCATAAGACTGTTTAAAAGGATACCAAACATAGTGTTGAGAGTTTTTCCCAAGATGTAATGTAGTCCACTGTGCTAACTAATCACAAACAGCAACTAAGTTATAAGTCTGTTTAAGAGCTCCAAGTGCTTAAGCGATTGGTAGCATCATTTATTTCCAAATTCATCAAAGCCTGCAAGCACTCATTAACACCACGAGAGCATAGATAAATATTGTGTCATAATAGAACAGGCAGTTGCGCAAATACTCACAATATTGATGTTCTTCCTCAATATTTCAATATAACAATGTGAGGGTTAAGGCTGGCACGGTAGTGCAGTGGCTAGCACTGTCACCCCATGACAAGAAGGGCCTCGCTTTGACTCCCGGGCCTGGGGTGCCCAGGGTCCTTCCTGTGTGGCGTTTGCAGGTTCCCCCGTGTCTATGTGGCTTTCCTCCAAAAGACATGCAGCCAGGACACTTGGAGACACTAAATTGCCCCTAAGAATGTGTGAATGTATGTGTCTGTGTGTCTGCCCTGCAATAGACTGGCAGTCTGTCTAGGGCGTTTTCTACCTTCTGGCCATTGAACGCTGGGACAGGCTCCAGTGACCCAGGGGGACAATCGGCTTAGAAGATGAGCGAATGTGATGCATATTGCTTTGCTAAAAAGATTATCAGGGGTTTTATACGTGGCGTTTCCAATGTGTATGCTTCCAGGTCACGTCTGAGTTACAGATGTAAAATTTCCACAAGTGGTTGGTACTGCACTGGAGGGGGCACCCAAGAGCTGAGAAATGTGAGCTCTGTTACTGAAGCTAAGATAAATCTCGCTTAAATAATCTTGAAGAATGTCCATATAAAACAGATATACACTCTGACCAAGAGGGCACTTATACAATGTGAGGGCAGGACCCCACCACCCCATGGTACCTGCTTCAAAGTCAAAAGTGTGGCCAATTGTGAAGCAGTACAGATGCTGTCGTCAACATAACAATGAAATTGAACAACAAAAGAAATTAGCAACTAAATGTAACTGAGTAAAAGTAAATTAATTTCCTTATATAGTAGAATATAGTAGAACTAAATGTATTCTCATCAACACAGGAAGGTACAAAACATAATCAGAGAGGTACAAATCTATTAACTTTACTTAAGTACATATAACTAAGTACATGTAACTAGATACTAGCCACCATTGAAATAAAGTAATTGTTGTTTAATGCCATCTAAAGTTGAACTAACAGGTGGTGACTGTTTCATGCCTGAGATGTAAAGGGTGAAATTGAGAACCAAACCAAAAAGCAGTGTGTTACTCATCTGTTTATTGCATATTCATTTAAAATGACTGAAATTAATTAGTTAATTATTTGATAAAGGCACTACATAAGTTCAACCCACCCCTGCTCCCCTGGGCCCTCCCCCCACGAAGATGTCCTCCGCTGCAGCGCTGTCTTAACTGCCCTTCACTACCCTGCTTGGTTCAGGCTCTTGGGAGCACATTTATGGCCTTGATGGTCTCATGTGTTTCTTGCTGTTGATCCATATATGTCTAAATCA
>JAILXH010229210.1:1288-11445 GCA_023558415.1 Piaractus mesopotamicus | reverse complement strand
AAAAAAAAAACACAAGCTGGTGCTGAAGACAGAAGCAGCAAAGAGAAAGACCTCAAAGTTATTGCACTGATAGTAAAGGACAATCGGAGATTGAGGTCAGAGAGAAAGAGGACAGCGTTTTGCACAGCACAAATGAGATCAATTAATCAGCTCTTAATGGAAGCCCCACCATTTACTCATCTGTTCAACTGAATTTTATTAAGCAGAGAGAAAGAATAGATGAACGTGTTCAGATCCGACCCTGACAGACACCAGCATTCTTATCTATCGCGCTCTTTCAACCCTGATACGATTCCCCAGTACAATTACGAATAACCCAACTGCTCCTCTTTAGTAGCGGTGCCAAAATATCTGCTTTGTAAATCAGATATTAATAAGAAAAGTTGCCAAAAATAAAAAACACATTTAATGATATGCTGCTGATTAAACTGCAATGACATCTTAAAACAATTACAGCCTGGGTGTTTCCTCTTATCTTGCATTCATTTTTGTTAGCTGTTCATTAAATGTGCCATTGACTAGCTTATTGCATTCCACATTTTAATAACCTCTCCTGGAGATGCATCATAAAGATGTAAATTTCATCTTTACTTTTCCCTTCTTAATTACTTAGAACACAGAGGCATATGTATTGTGCTGATAACAATGGGCATTAGAAAGACTGTGCTGCGTTGTTGTTGGAGAGAGAAAGTAAAATTACTGTGCCATTGTTACAACGCGTTCTTCTGGCTTTCATGAGAAAACAGCATCAAATTGGAGCCGAGCACATACGGTGATGCAGCGCTTTCCCCCAAGGTAATTGGTTTTCTGGAATGGCGGCCATGTGGAGATGAAAAACAATCGGCGAGCCTCTTAACAGATGCTGTAATTACCTGAGCAGTGTACGAATGCTTGAGCACAACAGGGTTCTTTACACTTTTTTGTCTTTAACGGATGCAGAGAGCTCTGATCAGTGTGCGTGCTGGGAGAGGCTGCCTTTTTCCTGTATGCCCCTCATTGACCACAGGTCTGGCCAGGCCCATGTATGGACATTTTGGGCGGCAGGGGAAAAGGGGGGAAAAGGCTACACGAACATGAATTAAGCTTGTTTTAATCTACTGTGTATTGCAGACACTCTTATGAATACTTATGAGTATAATTTTGTAAAACCAAACATAGTGTTTAAAGTTTTTTCAAGGGCAGCCAAAACACTAACATTACTATCAGTGAGGGGATTGGAACCCCAGTTGTTAGCATGCAAAGCTATGGCATTAATCACTACACAATCTATTCAGTAAGAAGCACTGAGTTACAATTCTATTTATAAGCTCTACAGTCTCATACAAATCCCTGTTTTTTTACACTGTTAGAAATAAAGGTTCTGCGCAGGTACATTTTTCATTCATTAAGGTACAAACAATGTAAATGTTCCCTCAAAGGAGGGAACAACAGTGGTTTTAATGTCCAAATGTGTACCTTAAATAAGTTTTTCCAGGTGAAAAGTACATATTTGTACTCTTTCATAATCTAATGTTTTAAAACAGAACAATAAAATAAAAAGCCTGGAGACGAGACGGGGTGTGTGGAGTCAGTACAACTTAGAAAATATATTTCAATAGATTACGGTACAGTTATGTTCCCTGACTAAAGGTACTGAGATGTACCCTTGATGGTACCACCCCAATGACAAGAGGGGTACTGCCCCAGGGACAGTTTCATACCTTTATTTCTGAGAGTGTACAGTGAAGAAAACTTAGGGTGGCAATTTATTAACACTGCCTATTGCTAACATTGGGTTGGGTTGTTGTTCAAAACACAGTATTACTTTCTTAAAGAGATTATCAGCGTTTTATTGGTGGAGCTTCCAGCACTGGAAAGGACTCTGTTGCTGAGGAGAAATCCTCACAGGCGGTCAGTACTGCATTAGAGGGGGCACCCAAGAGTAATAAATGTTGTCCACAGAAAACAAATTGCCTAAAGGTTGCTTTAGATTGTGTACATTGGCTTAACATGAATGAAATATGTTACATCAACATAATTACTATGTGTAAGTACTTACTTTAACTTACATCATGTAAATTCAACATTTTTTTTGGCTTAGAACCCAAGCCAACCCATGAATTCTATTCTCAAGGTGAGATTGAGCCTCATGTCACTGAAACAGAATGACCAAGGCAATATAATACCATAAAAACAGTTTATACACACCAAGCAATAGCCTACAGTCTGAGGGTAAAGCGGCAGAGGCTCAAGCCCACCCCTAGCGTCTGTCTGTGCATGTGCCTGAGCCTCTCCACAGGAGGCCTTGCCTCACAGCCCAATATCTAGATGCTTTTAATTGGGCAGTGTGCTTTTCTTAACAGTAAGCCAAACTTAACAGAGTGGCCTCAGTCCTACACAGTTTAACACTCAAAAGTCACTCATTTGGCAACTCAGTATAATGAGATGCTTTGAGTAAATTTGAAAGAGTGGACTTGTGGGAAGCAGTGATGGGTCAGTGATGCTTAGCTGAAAGCATTAAGATTAAGAACAGAGGATGGAATTTAGATCTAAAAATATATCTTTGCCACTTCAGCTTTTGCGACCGCTCTGCCTCACAGCAGGGTGACCAACTCCCAACTTCAGAAGTGCCACCAACCCAGAATCAACACTGTGACACACTGACATCAGCCTTTATTTCCAGCTTTCCGCTCCGTTTTCTATTATACTGTCACCACAGCGGCATCAGCAGCCTTCAAACTGTGTTAGTGCAGTCCATTTGTGGGCTTCATAATGTCCCACTTTAAAATAGCATTCATAAAAGTAGTAATTGCAAGCAAATGATGACTTTAAGATGCCGCTCGGTCTTAAATTGCGAATAATTTCGTTACTCCGTCCTCACAACCATCAGTCTGTTTGCAGTGGGGTGTGTTGTCATGGAGACAGCAGCACTGTCTTATTTAAGTAATGTGTGATGTGCAGTGCACATGTTCATGGATCAGTAACACTAAGACGCTGGAGCTTTCTGAGAGACTGATAAGCTCCACTTTCAGCAGGATATCAGAGTAAACACTGCCGATTACTCATACGTGCAGCAGCTCCGACGCCTTCGAAATATTAAAGCTCAGAAGGAACCTTTTCACTTCTGACTCAAACAAGTGTAAGCACAGTTCTTGCACCTGCAAAATATTGTGAGCCGCACAAACTTCGCAACAGATGGAGCGAGAGATTTCCATGTAACCATGACCACCTTCTACCACCAGCCAGTATGGATTTTCCAAAGCTATATGCTGTGCTTCAGCGTGGCTTTTTATTTCATGGTTTGTAACATTCAATTATCAAAACAATGATTTTTCTCTGCTATGTGCTTCACGAGAGCTAATCCTTTTTATGAACTTTCTCTCAGGATTTTTTTTTTTCCAGAAGTATATTCTTAAAAATAGGTTTCTAAATGGTTCTTGGCTTGGACATATGATTCTAGGACAAAGCTTTCATCAGTATAGAACCTTTACATTATGTGGAGGTTCTTTAAACTTTAAAAAGGTTCTTCATACTCATGTATCATTTCCAATTTCTGCCTGTTTTAAAGGAGTTGATCTATGCTTCTTTTTTTCTTGAAAAACGTTAATTGAACATATCTTTTGATTGAAATGAGTATGATTTACTGGCAGCCAGACGGATTTTCTTCTTCATAAGTAAGTAAACAAGTCAGCATTCCTAAAACTGTTTTCAATGTTTTAAATGTTTAAATGTGATTATTTTATTGTGGCTGTCTTTCACACACTGCCCTTTCCCATCAGTCTGATTGGTTGAACTTTGGCAAACACATACACATTATTTATCGAACCCAACTGAACTCTACACTCATACATGCAGTAAGTGCTGCTGTCATTCTATTGTGACAGTAATGCACAGTGCACTTTATGACTGCTGACCAATGTCACTTTATAATCGCTGCTCTCTGCCCTTTGCACAATACTGCACAAGTAATTTTTTAGTCACTAAGTTTACTCATTTATGTCTACCTCTTTATTTATGTCTTCATTTTTTGCGAACGGAGGATTAACAAAGTAAGAGTTTCAGTGTACAGTGTAAATGCCTGTTTTACAGTGAATATGACAATAAAACTCTTGAATACTGAATCTTTACTGCAGTAGTACACAATTTTTTTCCAGAAGTCTCAGTATGGCATGAATGGAGTTCTCTCCCCTCTCCCTTCACCCCTCATTGCACACTAACAGCTCAACACAAAGGCCCAATGTATTTATCAAATCCACCCTGCACGCATATATACAAAACTGGCATAGCCTATATTTGCTGTGTGTATGGTACAAAATATACTTCACTTCTTTATGCATATGCATTTGATGAAGAGCCACACAAAGTGTGGGAGCTTGAAGCAAAAACTGATTAGAGGTTTTACACATGCAACTGATTAAATATTCCACTTCACTAAGGTCTGAGCAACCCCTGGTGCCCAATTCTGCGTCAACTTTTCTCCGTCTTTTAAAGCCTTTCTGAAACCTTTCTTTAAAACCTTTTTAAAAACATTTCTGGTAAGGTCTTAAAATGTGTTGTTGAGAGCCTTTCTTTAACAGCAGTTAGTTGGAAGAATGAGTCTCAAAAACATACTGAAGGAATGTTTACCATCAAAACAATGCTGTTGAAACAGACTAGATATACACATCAGATGACGCAGTGCAAAATATGCCATGATGCAGCTATAATATGCACACTCAGTCTGTGTTATGGCTTAACTCTTCTCTACCATCTCTTCATTAAAAAACTCTTTTTTTCTGTTTTGTCTCCAGCTTGTCGACTAGTACGCTTCTTTAAAAATAAATGTGCCTAAAAGGATTCTCAATGTCATAGAAGAATCTCTTTTTGTTCCCTGAAGAACCTTTAATTTATTTAAATTTTTTTAAGAATTATGCACTAAAAGGTTCTGTAGGGAACCAATAGCAGTTCCTCTATGGCACTGCTCCAAAGAACATCTTTTGGCACCGATATGTTTAAGAGTCTGCATGCTGAAGGAGAAATTGTTTGTTCTGGTCTCTGTGAAGGAGCTGAGTAGGAGGTATAGAGGAAAAAATACAGATTACAAGTGCAAATTTGCACTAATAAATCATCTTCAACAAGGCACCAACTTACTGCATGCTCTCAACTGACACAATTCATCTTCTCTCAGCCTCCTCAACTGTTCAGTAGAGTACCAGCCAAACCATCAGAAGCATCTTTCATTGTTCCCATATGAGGGACACAGTGTTCACAATGAAATATTCTCTCTGAATAAGAGAAGAGAGTTTTATACTATACTATTCTCTCTTTCTTTAACTTGAACTCTTCATAACTTATATCTTTCGGTTTTGTCCAACAGGGCTGCTGGCAGATCTTTTTACACCGACATAAAATCATGTTTAAGTGCAGGGGCAGAGCTATAGGAGAAACAGCTGCCTAAACCTGACCTGCTGTGAAACCTTTTCAATACAAACCACAGAGGAGAAAGACTGAAACTGGAGATTTTCATTGGTGATTACAGCTTGTTCCAAAGGTGCCTTTGATCTTGCTGTCTTTTCATAATATATGGTATAGGCCGAGCATTCGTGTTCAAAGTAAAAATGAATTTGCATCTGACAGCTGTATCTGAGGAGCTTATGGGGGTCTAAAGACCAAACCTGCAGTGGATCCTTTAGGCTTCTCTCCAGGTGTTTGCGTCTTCATTGTAATGGCATCTATTCAAAGCCTGTCTCTGATGTAAAAGCCTAGATACACTGAGAAGATTCATTCAAGTCCATTGTGATGGGTTCCATAGCAACATATTGATAAAACATGCGACAGGGGCCAGTTCAATGCGTCAAACAGGATTCACTGCAAAAAAAAAAACAAAAACAAACAAAAAAAAAAAATCACTCATTGACTTGTTTTATGACACTGATCTAAATCTAGACTGTTACCATCATGAACTGACAAATGGATACAGAAAAAATTCTCTCATATCGCTATGGTAACCTCTGACAGCATCTACTATGCTGTCAAAGAGGTCCAAGACATACATGCAGTGGCAGAAAGAAAAACAGCAAGGGCTTACATTTAAATAGTCAAGAAACAAAGTGGAAGTAATTACAGCTGAGGAGCTTTGTTTGTGAGATGTCGATGGAAACAAACTGGACCGTGAGGGATTTAAAAAGATGATCAATGAGAAGTAATGGAAAGTTAAAAGAAATATATAAGGCTTCTCAAGAGAGCATAATCAATTCATTTCACTGGTCAGACAGTCTGAAAGGCCCTAATACACATTAATTTAACACTAACTGGCCACTAAAAGGAGATTCTAGTGAAAGCAGTGAATGAAACATATAGGCTTGTTTTTTTGGGTTTTTTTTTTTTTTGGAAAAACTCCATGCTTTCCAAGCATTTTCAATAGAGTCTCCTTACTGTAATTTAAGACCAGGCTAACAATTCCCTCTTAGAAAATAAAGGTGCCAAAAATGGTTCTTCTTGTAAATTTATTCATGGCAAAGGATTAATTTACATTGTCAAAGCTAATTAGTAGTTTACCTTCTTGGTAGAACCATTTAGCCTTCAAACCATGTTTTTATTTTCTCCATAGAAGAATTGCTTTTGGCTCACTAAAGAGCCTTTGATCGTTCAGACTAAGCTTATGAGAAGATATGAATATGATTGCTGGAGGGGTTGAAGTCCTGAGTGGCTCGAAGACCAGATGACCAGAGGCAAATTTACATTTACAGGATTTAGCAGACACTCTTATCCAGAGCAATTTACAAAAAGTGCAAGGTATAAAAAGGTAAAAAATAGTTCTTAGAGGGTTCTTTAGGAAAGACATTGGTTCTATATAGAACCATAAACACTTCAAGATTTTCATGCTTAAAAGATTCTTTGCATGGTAAAATGGTTTTTCCAATTGATGGAGATTGTGTTGTATATGGTTCTATACAGAACCTTTTTGGAAAGGGTTTGATACAGCACCAAAAGGGTTCTGCTATTTTATGATTTTAAGATTATAACATTAAAAGAACCACTTTTGGTGCTACATAGAACCCTATTTCAAAAGGATTCTTTACAGAACAATATACGACACTTTCTCAATCAATTGGCAGAACCATTTCACCCTTTCATGCAAATGGTTCTTTGAGTGTTCATGGTTCTATGTAGAACCACTGTGTTTACAAAAAAACTCATCATTTTTGAGTGTAATTCATAACTTCATAACTGTTTTTTCGTAAATGGGATGTGCAAGCATGAAGAAACATTTCTGTAAATTGTTCTATCATTTAAAAGTATTTTTGTTTACTTTAAATTGTATTTTCAAATCAAGAACCATTTGGGAATAAGAGTGTGTATGTCTAGGAGACCAACCCCATACAGTCAACAATAGGTACAAATTCTTTAAAAGAATTCTAATCATTTTGTGCTAAAGAGATGGTAAATGCTAAGTGAAGATATCCGTCTAGCTCAAGGTTATTTTTGAAGTCGTTGTTAGTGCCTTCAAACAGAACATCCTTCCCTTGCCCTTGGCTCAGGTGCTAATAATATTCACAAAAATGACAAAAACACCCCACCGAGAACAAAGGCTGCTCCCCTCCGCTGTCTCCTTCTCTCCTGCTCTCCGCTGCCTCTCTTCTCACTCTTCTGTGCCGCCTGTCCTTCATTCTGCCTCTCTGGACCCCCAGGCCTTCGCTATCGAGTTCAGGGAGACAAGCTGATGAAAGCAAAGTGGCAGAACAAAAAAAAAAGAGAGAGGAAGTTCTTTTAGGAATAACACAATGAGTAAAATCAGGTAGGTCGAAATCAGATCATTCACATTAAAAAAACTCACATTGGGGAGCCGGTGAATTGATGTTAATTGTGTGTTTTAACTTTTACAGCTTTTACTTTTGACAAAGTGCCCAAGAACTGCTTCAAAGGTTTCATTTTCACCAAAGCAGGAGTGGACTGGCATCCTAGATAGTCCACACCTGCTCCCCCTGCTTCACGCCAATGTGCTGGAGCTGCACTTTTCCCGGCTGCGCTGTGCCATTGGTTCTTGAAAGTCATGCGCTAGTCTCTGACTGGCTTGAGGGATCTCTGAGTGACACGATTGGGCCACATCTCAGGTCACAGTGTCAGACATTGACTGACAAGCGCAGTGCAGGAACAACCTGAACTCAGAACAGATCGAGGAATGCTCAGTCAGCATGGCATCAAATTATTTACACATCCTTCCAGTGCTGTATTCCTTCCTTCTTTCTTTCTTTCTTTCTTTCTTATTCTTCTTCTGTTGCTTTGCAACTACTCCGAGTCATACTAGCCTGATACAATCTCAACACAGCACCTATAGATAAATATAAAAGGCTCACAGAGCCTTTTACGTCCAGTAACATAGTGTCGCTGTTATATAAGAAAGGTTTGACAGGACTTCATATATCTGAATACAAAAGGCACACATGCTGAAAACAGCCTTTTATGTCCAATAACATAGCAGCCCTATTATATTAATAGGATTGGTATGGCATCATATATACGAATATGAAAGGCTCAAGTGCTGCAAACAGACTTTGCATCCAATAACATAGTAGCCTTATTGTATTAAAAGAATTGGTATGGCATCATAAACATGAAAGCCTTAAATGCAGCAAACAGATTTTATGTCCAATAACATAGTGTCCCTATCATATATAAAGACTTGCTATGGCTTCATGTTTATGAATACATTAGGCACAAAGACTATCAACAGCCTTTTACATCCAATAACAGAGTGTCCCCATCATGTAAAAAGGTTACATATTTCTTTAAGTTTATTTTACAAGCCACCATGCAGTTCATAACATGCTAAATGTTATCAAACTTCAAACAAACTGCATTTTGGCTGATTTGCTCACACTGCAGGAACTTTAATTGACTAAGCCATGAAATTCAGAACACCTTCAGACATAAACTGATGCGTGTTCCACCCACTTATCACACTTATTGCCCACGACAAGAGCGCTGTATATTTCATTAAAGCCCAGTGGTTGGGTAAACATGTGACGCTCCATCCGCCCCCATTTTTCCCACACACACACACACACACACACACACACACACACACACACACACACACTTCAGAAGTTGAATGAAGGAAAAAGATGAAACCTACTACACAGAAATGGATGATGTCAGGGTGATTCCATGGAAATGTGCATGCTGGCAAAACTAGAGCAGAGTTTGCTGCCGGCGAAAACCTCTTTCTTTTAATCTGCTGCGTGTTCAAACAGAAAACGTGAGGAGGTTACAAGCAAAGTAATAATGAAACTGTTTCCCCTTTTCCCCAATCACATAAATAAGGAAGAATGTATTCTATCTATTTTAAAAACTTAAAACATGAACAGCTAATTTATACCACATTAATATATGCAGCTACACTGCAGTGCTTCCTGGAATGTATAAATATATAAATCTGCAGTTATAATGGAGATATAAAGGTGCACTGGTTCAGTTCTGTTTAGATACTGTATATTTGGTTTTGGGGCGGCATGGTGACGCAGTGGGTAGCGCTAGTCCCCAGCCAGGTGACCAGGGTCCTTTCTGTGTGGACTTTGCATGTTCTCCCTGTGTCTGTGTGGGTTTCCTCTGGGTGGTCCAGTTTCTTCCCACAGTCCAAAGACATGCAGTCAGGTCAATTGGACGTGCTAAATTGCCCCTAGGTGTGTGTGTGCGTGTGTGTGTGTGGATGTGTATGTCGACCTGTCCAGGGTGTTTCCTGCCTTCTGCCCAATGACCGCTCTAGCACCCCCTCATGACCCAGAAGGATAAGCGGTTTAAAAATATGTGTGTGTGTGTGTGTGTGTGTGTTGCCATGTTGGACACGTTTTATAAAGTTTTGGCAAAAACCTGTTCATCCTAATGAGAAACGGAAATAGTATTTGTTAAAAAGAGCACATTTAGAATGTGTTATTATTGTCAAATATTTATTTTGTACGCATTAGATTTAAATTTAAATTAAATTTGTCCCTGTTATTTCCAACTCAGTAGAGTACTATTATAAACCGAAAACTCAATGTCAAGTAGCAGTTTTATGTATTTATTGTCAGGCCTTGAGGCAAGTTGTTTACTGTTTTGATACAGTAGATATAAAAAGTCTTTAAACTTTATTGAAATGACTGGTTTTGTGATGTAAAGCCAGACATCAAGATACATCATACCAGAGATTTTCTGTTTTT
>JAILXH010229177.1:6885-19494 GCA_023558415.1 Piaractus mesopotamicus | reverse complement strand
AAAAAAAAAAATGTGTGGGTAGATTTTAATGACACTTTAATCAGTGACTAACCTGGCGGTGTGCATGTGTTTTTAAATGCATCTCTTATTGTTTAATCAGATTTTCCAAGAACTTGCATAGATTGTATTTGGTAAAGTAATGCTTAACTATCAAGTGTTAAGCATTACTCATTCAGCTTGGGCATAAACAGTATTCAATTAAACACCAATGGAGTGATTTTTCTAGTTTAATGTGAAAACAACACAACTGATTCAAGAGTGAATCAAAACAGCAGTTTTGCCTTGGCTGCTGATTAAAAGCCAGTTGACGGAATGCTAACAGCCATCACGTACAGCTGGATGCTTAAAATGAAAGGTCCGGGGTTGTATTTTTATAATTAAATAATTTTATGCAATCATAACATTGAATCAACTGCATTTGTTGGAATGATTTAAATTAGATTTTTTTTTTATTGTAGCTCTGTTGGCTTTCAAAAGTCCACCTGTCCACCTGAGTTTAATGTCTGTTTCCAGGCGCTCAGCAGCAGCTCGTATCCAGGAGCTGTTTCGTAGGAGGAGAGAAAGGCGTGAGATGGAGGAGAGCGAGACGCAGAACATCAGAAGACCTTCAGTTAAAATGGTGTACAAAGGCCATCGCAACTCCAGGACTATGGTGAACACAAGCTGCTGTATATCATACTCTATATGGCCAAAACTGTGTAGACACCCCTTCTAATGACACTCATTGGTAACAGTTATATGAAACCTAGCACATCTCCATAGACAAACTATGGCAGTATAGTGGGTCGTACTGAAGAGCTCAATGACTTTTAACATAACGCTGTCATAGGATGCTACCTTTGCTACAAGTCAGAAATTTCCACTTTGCTAGATTCTGCCCCAGCCAGCTATTAATGCTGTTATTTTGAAATGGGATTGACCTTAGCTCAGCTACAAAGCCATAGACCATTTAAACTCACGGAGTGGGGCCACCCAGTGCTGAAGCACGCAGTGCGTGAAAATTCTTTGTTGCGTCGCTCACTACAGAGTTCCAAACTGGCTCTGGAATCAGCCCAAAATCTGTGTGTCAAGAGTTTCATGAAATGGGTTTCCATGCCTGTAAACGAGCTGTCCACAGGCCTAAGATCAGTTAAGTTAGATGAGTTCTCTGGAGAAATGAATCACGCTTCACTATCTGGCAGTCTGATGGATGAATCTGGATTTGGTGGATGCAAGGAAAACGCTACGTACCGGAATGCATAGTGCTACCAGTGAAGTTTGGTGGAGGAACAATAACGGCCTGGGTTTGTTTTTTAGGGTTTGGGCTCAGGCCCTTAGTTACAGTGAAAGCTAATTATAATGCTATAGCGTAATGAGAAACTGTAGACAATTCTGTGCTCCCAAATTTGTGGCCGCAGTTTCGGGAAAGCCCTTTCCAGTTCCAGCAAGGACCTTAACTCCACTGAGCACCTTTGGGAGGAATTTAAACGTTGATTACGAGTCAGGCCTTCTTGTCCAACATCAGTGCCAAACCTCATAAATGCTGTTTTGACTGAGTGGGCACAAAATTTCCCAGACACACTTCAAGATCTTCCCAAAAATCTGGGGGCTGTTGTAGCCACAAAAGGGGAGGGGCAGTTCCATATTAATGCCCATGGTTCTGGAATGTGACGCCCAACGAACTCATACAGATGTGATGGTCACGTGTCCACATACCTTTGGCCATACAGTGTATCTTAATATGACAGACCTTTTTGAAGGTTGTATTTCCATATTGCACATATTTTTTTCTGTTTTTTTAACAGATAAAACTTTAACACTAACGTTTCATCTTCTCTGTGAGTGTAGATAAAAGAGTCTTGTTTCTGGGGGACTAACTTTGTGATGAGCGGCTCAGACTGCGGTCATATCTTCATCTGGGACAGGCATACAGGAGAGCACTTAATGCTGCTGGAGGCTGACAATCATGTGGTCAACTGCCTACAGCCTCACCCCTACGACCCCAGTAAGTACCACAGAGTCTGGATGGTTTGTATAGGAGAAAATTAATTTTAAAATGGTGTACGTATGACCTGCCTTTTCTTCATTGTGTCTGTATGTACCAGTTCTGGCTTCATCTGGGATTGACTATGACATCAAACTCTGGTCACCACTGGAGCAATCGCCATCGTTTAACAGAGACCTTGCTGATGAGGTAAAGGAAAACTCCTCCGTTAAACTGTTTTTAATTCCTTTAATTCCTCATGACAAAAAAGCTATGTTCATGCTGCTCTGTTGATGTAGATCAGTAGTCACCAAGCCTACTCCTGCAGGTATTTTTTCAGGCCTGCAGGAAGGTTAAGACTGCTGACTTAGTGCTTTTCCACTGTACAGTGTGGTACTGTTACTAATCCCAGTCCAGAACCAGAATCCAGTTTGACACATCATTGCTTAATGGTCTTGATTTGGTGAGCTGGGTCAGAGTTGGCTTTGTCAGGGCCATTATTGGTCAGTTGTTCACATATTTTCATTCCAAAAGTATCCGTTTTCTAAATTTAACTTTAAAGGAAAAAGGAAAATGTTCTTAACTTGTAATGTAAGTTAATGTAAAGGGATTTTATTCCAAGTGCTGCTGAAGCATTTCTTTTTTTACACAAGGTAAAGTACAGCCACTGTGTTCAAATGATGTAATAAAAAAGTGGAGATGTTGTAGAACCACTAGAGGGCAGCAGCAGTTGATACATCACTGCAGGGACAGGACATCTTGTTTGGGTGAGCAAGTTCAGTCAGAGTTGGCTTGACTGTGTCAGTTGGATGAGTGTTGGGCGGAGCTTGCCTGGCTCTGTGCCTTAGACATGCAGAAGCAGCTGCATGCCTCTCCAGCTCATGGAACAGCTGACTACAGTTATATTTCCAGGCAGCTGGGAACCTCTCCCTCTCACACAAGACGTCTCTGTCAGAACAGACGTTCTGCAGTGGTAGATTCCTTTCAGGTTGCTGCTAATCAGTGTCACGTTGCACAGAGGCATCTCTGTGTCAAAATGCGTTGGGCATAAAGCTGCATAATAGTTTTATATACTGTACACTGAGCCTGCGCGCATATATATATATATATATCAGTGTTGTTTGCCTTAGGGAAGGATAGCTTTTTCATGCTTGACAAATAATAATTCCAGAGTGAATATTGTTATGAGTGTGGCTGTTCTCACGTAACACTGATGCACACAGTACCTTGCAAAAGTAAGAGACCACCCTTTTTTATTTAATTCCCACTGGAAATGGCTATTAAGTGACAGTTATTTTTCAGGAGACTTCTGAGGAGATCCGATATAAGACATGCCACTAGCAAAGGAAAGGGCAAACTCACTGGAAAAGAAGTGAAAAACAGGAGCCTCCAAAACTGGGTTTCAAAAAATGATTCAATGAAGTAGAGAAAAAGGGCCACTAATATCTGTGCAAGAAGTGGTAGACCACCAAAACTACCAACAGCTTTTGTCTTTGAGAGAGAGGAGAAAATCGAGCTCCACTTTTGCTTCAGATCTGAAAAAAAAATGTTTCACAGATGTTTCTGTCCATCCTTCCACTGTGAGAAGACAACTCAACACTGTGTTTGAAAGGATGTATAGCTCTCAAGAAGCCCTTTTGAGAAAATGCAAAAGAACAATAAATATTCTGGCCACCACTGAGTCCAGACCACCACCATCAGTGAATGTGTTTAGGGTTACTTAAATCGGGAGAGGCAAAAAATGTGAACATCTTTTTCAAAGACTGAATTTTGAAAGTGTGTATTTAGTTGTTGAGGGCTTTGTGAAATTGTCTGTTAAATGTTTTCTGTTTTTTTCCTGACAGTGAAAAATGAATGTCTTGTACTCAGTGGCAGTTTTGACTGGAAATTAACTAAATGAAGGGTGGTCTATGATCTTTCACAGTACTGTACATCCATGCTGTGGCATTTCAATCCAGGCTATCAATGGTCATGTTGGCCAACAACACAGATGCTTTATCATGTAGCAGTGGGCCAGTCAAATCTCGTAAAATTACATTACAGAATATCCTTTAATAAAACCTATCCAACACGGATAGTGCTTACGTTATTAAAACTACTGACTATAAAGGGGATGACTTGTAAGTGGGGTGATTTTGAAGTGTTTATCTTTTGTAGGTGATAGCTCGTAATGAACTGATGCTGGAAGAGACGAGAAACACCATTACTGTACCTGCCTCCTTCATGCTCCGAATGCTGGCTTCACTCAATCACATACGAACAGGTAAATCCCTCGCTACACGTCTTAGCTACACTGTTTGAGCCACTCCACCTGTATCGACTGTGTGTCAGTTCTCACTCCCAGCTCTGGTGGGCGGCACTCCAGCTCTAACACGCTAATTATTAAGTCCTTCAGCAGTTGAGTCAGCTGTGTTAGAGCAGAGAAGGCAACACACTACTGTGTAGGACTACGGCAGAACGGTGATTATTATATGAAGAGTTTGATTTCAAAATGCTGTATATCCTTTTGTAAATGTTATGGATATGAGTTAATACAAAGAATTGTTGATGTATAATGAAAACATTTTTATTTCTATGATAAAAGTCATATTAATCAAAATATGGCATTGATATTCATTGTATGTCTCCTCTCCAAAAAACATATCATTAAAAAAATGTTGATAGTGGTCTGCTATGCATATTGGGGAAAAAAACCCTTCAAATAACAGACCACTGGTTGCATTGAAAATGAGGGTCACCCTCAATGTATTTCCGAGTGAAAGTAAAGATCGATCGATTGATTTGATTTGTTATACCTAGCCAAAAAAAAAATCTGTGGATCAATCTGTGTATTTGTCTACCTATTTACCTATCTGTGTATACTGCTTTGTGTCCAGCTATGTTAAAAGGACTCTTCAGCCCAAGTCAAAAATGTTAGTCACCACTGTAGGTGGTGCTGCAGTACTCTCTAAACCGGATTATATATCCTGAAGGTGGAAGTTAAGTTCATACAGGTGCTTTGGGGTGGATACTTGGAGCTGTTTGAGTTCTTGTTGCTAGCTGGCTGAATTATTCCTCTAATAAACAAAAATGTTTGATGACCAAGAGAGTTTAGTACCGTATCACATCAGAGGCTAGCAGTCAGGATTTGTGAACAATGCAAGGGTTGTGCATTCTGGGTGTAGTAGTGAGAGAACACTGATGGAAAAACATAAAAACAATACAAAATGGTGAAGTCTGTCAAACTGATGAAGCTGAGGGATGCAGCACTGCACTGCAGAATATTACAACATATTAAATGCAAGTTCTAGGCTGGAAAGCCCATTGACACTGTTGCATTAAGTACTTGGTATTTGATATTAGAATCATGTAATCTCCAGATACTTCTGACGCCACAGATTCAGCTACAAAGATTGGGTTTTTAAACATAAACAGGCATGTGTGTCCAACATCCAAATGACATTGGCCTCTGACCGACTGCTGTCTGTCTTCTCTCCTCCTTCCAGACCGCTCTGAGGGCTCCGGGCAGGAAAATGAGGACGAACAGTGACCCTGCTGAGATTTCCTTCTTTCTCTTTCTTCAATAAACTGTTTCTTTTGCATTGAAACAGATGAATATTTGAGATTTGTACAGGTTATAATGTAGAATATTCCCTTGTTAGATCCATTTTTAGTATGCTTTTTTTTAAAAAAAATTACTTTCCTACTGATTGCTCCAAATGGGAGTAAATGCAGTCTGTGTGGAAAAAGACATGAATGTGGACAAGGGCGATATATATAAATATATATTAAGTAAAATAAAATAAAAAAAAATTGGAAAAGGAATGTAGATGACGGGTGCTTGAGAATATTTAAGTGCAATATTTCTGTTGCGCAAATGGTTGAGTGTTGATCAGTGTTTTTTTTTTTTTTTTTTGGTAGCATCGTATCACTAAAAGAATTCAAATGTTTGTATACCTGGAATTATGCATGTCAGACATGAAATCATGCTTTAAGTTTCTATTGCTGAAAATGATTCCCGTTTTCAGTTTTCTCTGTACTCAGTGTGTGGTTTGTGTAAAGATAGACTGTCTTTTTCTATCCCAATGATTCTTCATTCGTTCTTCCAGGAGCAACCTCTTTGTTTGGAATCAAATACCAACTGCCATGTCTACAGACTATAAGTAAGGCTTCAAATAGAGTCTGCACTGTTGAGGGATCCAGACAAGGTTGTATTAAAGTGCACTGCATGTGTAAAACGAAATGTGAGTAGGCAGGCATGTAGGTTCATACCGTGGGCCTTTGATCAGTCAGTTCAGCCCACTGCTATCAGGCAAAATGGTTCTGCTCACTGATGGCTGGCAGAGCATTGTTTTGAGTGTTTCTCTGCTAACAGGACAGATGGTATTTGTTTTGGCAGCTGCTGACCAGAGTGCTCTGCTAAGTGGCTACTGATTATAGGGAAGCAGACAGAATGGCTCTGCCTCAGCCTCCATCCCCCTGTGGTGCTTTACACCAGCCATTTCACACCATTCAGGAATGTTAGCCGTCTCTTCCTCCACCACTCGTGAGAACTTTAGCTGTACACAAGAGTATAAAGGAGAATATGAATATTTATGGTATTGAATGTGCTGTGAAATATGGACACTGAACGCATTTTGAAAAGAAACTTTTGAAAGGATTTAATTACTTTAACATTTGAAATGGATAATCCGAACTTCTTTTGGATCGCAATAAACCATTACAAGAAATCCTCAGATCCAGTCTCTTTATGGCATCGCTTTGTTTTCAAGACCATGTACAGGACCATGAATATTGATTTTGGTATAAAAACACTTCACACACAATGCATTTTCCAAAACATTCCACAGGAATTAATTGAGAATGCACACTGTTCTTTGTTAAAAATGCAGTTAAAACATACCAAGGCTGCACACTTTTTCCTTAATCTGAGAAGCACTAAATGTCAGATGCTACATACCATTTTCAAGTGCAGTTGTACATAAGACAATTGTAACACTGCTTCCGCTGCAATTCAGTATCAATACTAGTGGACAATTCAGAGCGGATGGCCTCAAAAGCTTTTAAGGCACCATATGACCCCTCATGACCTATAGCTGGAATAAGCCTTTTCCAAAAGAGTAGGGGTTGAATGCGTCACACACATACTAGCATACAGATATCTCGTCAAAATACTGCTTATAATGCACCTCGTGGTCCGTTCTTTACATTGTGAATAATCTCAAACGTAGTATTGTAACCCCTACACTGTAAAATATGGGTGGGCAATATAGCACTTCCGTGATAAAATGTTATGATAGACGTCTCTGAGTATGCTGTATCGTATCAGTACATTTAGAACATTAAACAACTGCATGTATCCGTAAAGTTTAACAACTTTTCAAATTTTAAATAGTGTATTTAAAAAAAAAACAAAACATAAACAAAAAAAACATTTATTTTTAGTATGTGGCACTACTGTTTTCCTGCTGCATTTGTCCAATTTCACTTGTTCATAAACCTTGGAAATACTAAAGAATGTGAAACATACTGAAAATGTCTGAGTGCGGCGATTTCTGTTTTTACGCGGTTTAATGCGGTTTTAGTTTGAACTATCGCCCACCCTACTAAAAGACCAAGCTGTGTTCACATGTAAACAGGAATACAAGATTAATCGTTTAAAGAATACAGCTAGCATTAAGGCAGGGCCTGTATGGTATAGTCATCTAACATAATATGTACCCTAACATACATGAGGAATATTAAGTCTACATAGTGTCATTACTAAATACAGTGGTCATAGGTAACAGATCCAGTACCAAATTCCAAAATTATGTTCTTTTGCAATACCGTTTGTACAAAAGCAGGGCTTTGCTGAGGGAAAGCAGTACACTAGCATGTCTCCCTCACTTTGCCATTCCGTTACAGTACACTTCACCAAAAAGGGAGCCATTCCAGACCAGACCTGGGCTATTAACTCACACAGTGTACCTCATCCAAGGCTGTGATTTACACAAAAGCCACTCAGTGTTGCCATGTTTATCAATGACAAACACGATACAACACACCTTAGTGTAGGGTAGGTATGTTCTGTACCATATAAGCAGCAGTGTGCACAGTGGGCAGGTTATATACTGTACTCTAAAGTGCAGTAGATAAAGAAACTATACAGAGCCATCATGGACGTTTTCTTCATCTTCCTGTTCGTTATCTTTAACAATTCCTTCATCGATGCTCTCCATCCTGAGTCTCTGTCCGTTCAGGTAGCGAGGCCCTCGCTGATTGTGGCGTACAATCGGCAGACCGCTGGAGACCGGCATGCTCTCCCCGAAAAGCTGCATCTTGGCATCGTTCTCTATAGACTTGGCCAGACATGACGCAAAGCTGTCCAGAGACTTATGTATGTCTGCAGTGACTTGGACTGTTGGGCAGTCACCTGGATAAAAATGTAATTTTAGGTAAGACGTAGCTAGCCACAAAAGGTCAAAACCACATGTTCCTACATGATGGGATGACTAACTGCTTCAGTAAAAGCTATTATGAAATAACCTGATTTGATATTTGACATTAAAGGGGAATTCCAAAATTTTTTCACAATTTTGGCATAAGTCATTCAGAGTGTTTTGATGTGAAATGGTGCACTGGTGAAAAACTCACAGATTCCAATTTCTTTTCAAAGGAAGTGACAGGAAACAGGGATCATAATGTCCACATTTAAATATATCTATATATCCAAAACAACCAGTGAACCTACACTGACAAAGGTGAAAAATAAGGATAAATCTGATTTTTTGGTTTTTTAAGGTATTGAGGTACTATTTTTTCTTCTAACATGCTATATGTACCTCTTAACTATGAATGGATTAAAAAAATTGTTTTAGAACAAAACCTTCTCTCAAAACTACCATAAAGCAATGTTTCAGGCATCAGGCAATGTAGTCATAACTATTCTATTTAGTAACTTTGTGAGGGAGCTTTTCGAGGCATTAAAAACTTCTGAAGTCTGGTTCCTACCACCACCACAGTGAACAATTCGGACTCTAAGTTTCTCTAGAACAGAGCATTTCACATCAATACTTGACTGTAAAGTTACACTTTATTTGTGAACATTGGTGATGATTCCCTTTAACAATAAGCTTGTCTGGTCACAAAACCCATCAAATGAAATACCTTTGTAAGGTTGCTCCACTTGGTCCTCAAATGTAACTGAGCTTCTTCTCTTAACGCCACTATGGTGTGTAGAGTGGGAGATTTCTGAGGAGTAGTTATCTAGTAGCATGACGTCTGTAGCTGGAGGGTGAAAACACTGAGAATCAGTCAAATACCATAACACAGATCTTAACCATCATCTGCATAAAGTGTTAAATGCCGCACATGCAAACGTCACATACAAAGTACAGTCTACAAAATCATAAGCGTTAATCACAGCCGACTGCTCTGAGGTGCTGCCCAAAAACTGACTCTTCTGTGAGTTTGTGTCTGAGTCCTGCGCCCAGTCACTTCTAACGGTTTACAGGAAACATTTCTCGGCTCTGTAGGTTTGCCAGTAATGGATAAAAGCTCTTTTGACTGTAATCAGTGTTGGGAGTGGTCACGTGCATGGCTGACTGAGCTTCCTGAGTTGCAGACATACCAGAATCCTGAGTATAGCTGAAACCAGTGTCACCCGTACTGCTGCTGGGCCCCAAAAGCTGCCCTCCGCCCACCAGCATGGCCGTCAGGTGAGGAGACATTCCTAGGTCTGCACGAGAAAATCAATTATGAACATTTACGACAGAAAACAGCACACTGCAGCTTTGTATATTGCGAGTATGGCTGAGGCCAAAACAAACATTATAAGTGGATGTATGTACCAGTCATAATTTATTTCCATATATGACCACTTTGCAACCTCTCTTTATCCCTTAGAATTAAATAGGCCGTGTTAATACTAAGAGGAACCTCTATTCTGATCGGAAGACCGGTACTGTGCTTCATTCAAACAGCAGTCTGAGCTGGAACACTCCTTATAACTTCAATATGAGTCAGGGGGCTAAACTGCTGTAGGCTGAATAGGTGGATTTATGTAAATGCGCTGGTTTTCTTATCATAAAACCAATAAATTGAAACAGGATGTTTTTACAGCTTGATATCCACATATGGACTGTATGGACTGGGGAGTGAATGGTACCTTATGAAACTTTAAAAACATTTACATATATCAAGCTCTTTGGTTAAATGAAAATGAAAAAGATTTTCATTATGTGGGCCCTGTATTCAGTATTGCAATGTTGGCTTTTGCAATACTGATATGTTAAAAGGCTGCAATGTGCACATGTACAAAAATCACAGTATTACAATATATTGTAAGGCATATCACATTTGCACTGTGTAGTAATATAACTGCAATCCTAGCATTTTGTACACAAAATGCCCAGGAATGTAAGAACCAGAATTTTACAGCACTGAGGTGACAATCTTACTGCAATGAAACCAAGTAAGCCAGTCATTTCCACTCACCTGTGATTCGATTGGAGATGCTGAAGAGTCTAGACGTCCGGTGGCGTGTAACGAATGACTCTCTGTAGTAGCGGCCCCCGAAGCACATGCCCAGCAGCTCCTTGCGTACAGTCTTGTTCCACAGGCCATAGATGAGCGGGTGACAAGCTGCGCTAGTGAATGACAGCCAGGACACTAGGGTCTCCAGCTGTGGAGAAACACTGTCTTTTCCCCAATACGCCTCAGTTCCGATGACCACCATATAGGGCCCCCAGGTGGCCAGGAATGTCCCTATGACCACCAGGATTGTTACTAAGGCCTTGCACTGGCTGCCTGAGTATACAAGGCTCTTGCGGCTGCCGCTGGACGAGGTGGAGGTATTTGAGTTCTTTCGACCGTTCTTGTGCGAGCCGGACTCCTCTTGAGGAACCACCACGGCCCCACAGTACACCTTACGAGCTTTAATACGAGCCACACGGAAAATAACTCCGTAGCATACTAGCATGGCTACCAGGGGAAGCAAGCAGCACCATGTGATCCAGAAGGCAGTATAGCTGACCTCCCTGTGCCAGGCCGCCGTGCAGGTCCATTTGAAGCGATCAAACTCGAATGTGGACCACCCGAAGAGAGGCGGCAGGCAGCCCACCAAGGAGTGAATCCAGACGTAAGCAATGGCCACCATGGCCCGGTTTCCTGTGATCTTCATGGGGTAGATCATAGGATACAGCACAGCATAATACCTACAATCATGAATGGACAGTAGTATTAAAACAGTTACCACATGCTCCTCACAAGAGGAATGAGTCAATGAAATGACAAGGAACCCTTTCTGTAATATATTCCAGCTGGCCAAAATAATATCCACACAACATTTTTGCTGAATATACCCTCTTTGTAAATCAAAACTGCCCTCTTAGCTTTGAGTAACGACTCTAGCTAAATATGTCTGATTCTCTCTCTGTGTATCTTATTCACAAACACAGAGAAACCTTTGAATCTAGTGTAGCCATTAAAGAATGCTAAATGGATGGCATAGAGCACTTGAACAAGGATGACTTCACACTGTATATTCTTTAAGCCTTGTGGCATGTTTGGTCTACCACAATAACCCACACAACCCACAAACACCACAACTGTATACTTATCTAAGTGTGTTGTTGTTTTCAAAATGTTCATTTACTTTATACCACCAGAACATTTATTAAGTTAATAAAAATGATTGGGCTTGTTTCCCAGACCCAGATTAAGCCTAGACTGAAAAAGAACTTCAAATGGTGATACACCACTGGCACTGCAATTTAGCCCAAGACTCGGCTTAAACCACAGGTTCCGGAGATCTAGCACCCTGGAGAGTTCAGATCCAGGACACCTGACTATAATGCTCTGATGCCCCTGGAGGCCTTCGTTACCTGCATCAAGATTAGTGTTGGAACTAAACTATGCAGGGTGGTAGATCTCCAGGACCAAGACTGAGCACCTTTTGGTTAATTATGCCCAAGACACCCCCAAGATATAACATTCTTAAATTTTATTTAAAACACACGGCATGAACCAAGTGTGCCACAAACTCACCTGTCAATGGCAATGGCTCCTAGTGTGAGCATGCTAGCTGAACTGACCAGCAGATAAAGCAAGGCTGTGAAGTTGCACCACACTACACCAAAGATCCATTCTCTCCGCACTGAACTGGCGGCTACAAAGGGAAGCGTCAGCACAGAGAGCAGCAGGTTGGAAAACGTCAGGCTGAAGACAAACTTGTTGCTGGGGGTCAGCAGGTATGGCTTCTTATACAGCGTCACCACGATGAGCAGGTTCCCCAAGCAGATGAGCAAAGCAATGACGATGATGGAGGCTGACTCCAGCACCACCGTCCCATCGGCACCCAGACCGCCAGTGGCGTTCCCCACCGCTGTCCCATTCCTGCTGCTGTTCATAGTGGGAAGCTACTATGCACCTGGAAGGAAAAAACTGAATGAAGCAACACCGAGCACCCACACATTAACAGCCCTCTGTATTCAGTATTCAGTGTGAATGTGAGAGAAAATCCTGAGAAATTAAAGCAGGTAATGAGTTCGCACAGTGCAGCACTGAGAGACCATCTGAGGCACTCCATCAAAAATCCCTGAGGATTACACTTCTGGTCATACAATGCAGCATTTGTTATTTCACTAAGACCTGCTAATAGGAAGCTTAAAGGGGAAGCCCACCGA
>JAILXH010229069.1:4397-14626 GCA_023558415.1 Piaractus mesopotamicus | reverse complement strand
TTTTTTTTTTTTTTTTTTCTCTTCTCCATTTGCAGCCTGTGCTGCAGTTCTCCACTCAGCTGGACGCCATGCAGCACCTGAAGGAGCAGCTGGAGCAGCGCACACGCATGATTGAGGCCAACATCCAAAGGCAGCAGGAGGAGCTGCGGCAGATCCAGGAAGAGCTTCAGAGGGTGCAGGGCCAGGGCTTGCAGGTGAGCGCCCCCTGCTGCCTGCAGGAGAGAATTAACCTGTGACTGAAAATTGGTCTGCACACTGAGTGAACTGCACAGCATTTGAAGAGTTAATCTTTTCCTAGAATGTTTTCCGAGACTTCTAAGAATGGATTCAGTAGCGATTAGTCATGCCTTAAGCATGCTGAAACATGCCATTGCCTTAGGAATGCACCTTCCTTTGTCTCCGAGAGTCAGTGCTAAAATTAACTGGGGCTATTTTGCATGATGGTCTTGTGCAACCTGTTTGTCATGAAACTGCTGATTGTCTTTTTAACATGTGTGGGATTTTTTTTACTGGATAGTAATATATCAGATTTGTGCGTGTGTACAGATGTTCCTGCAGCCTGGAGGCGGTAGTCTTAACCTGGGCTCGGTGCAGTTGACGCAAGGTACCTCTGTGCAGCCAGGGACCGCTCTGACCATGCAGGGTCAGGTGGTGCCAACGGGCAGCTTACAGGGTGGCCTGGCATCCACGCACACAGGCACACAGCACACCGTCACTCAGCAGACCCAGCAAGCTCCTCCTCAACAGCAGAACCTCCTCCGAGACCAGAACTCCACCCTCACACAGGTGAGGTCCACATACACATATTTGTCTACATCATTTGAGCACAGCAGCTGCTCATTTACATTATATGAACATTTCATGATGAATTGATCAGTAGAAATGCTTCAAAATGACTTTCTAATTGCATTAAAACTTAATGTTTTTGCCTTCTCGTGTCAAGTTACCAGTTTGTAGATACATGATTTGTTAGGACAGTGATGATATGAAACATTTAATCCGTACATACATTCATAGGCCATTTAATCGGGTTCACCTACCATATAGGTGCATTTTATAGATTTACAGTAATTGACTGTAGCCCATGCGTTTCTGCACAGTTTATCAGCCACCCTCTACCCAGTCAGTGAATGAAAAGAGGCCACCATAGCACCATCACTGACCAGATTTTTTGGCTGGTAAACTATTTTCTATACCTCATTAATGCCAACATAGTGGCACATTAGTGGATGTTGGGGCTGGTATGTGCTATTCATGCACAGCAGTGTTACTGGGGGGTTTTAAACACTGTTTGCATGTACTGAACATTTTATTAGACAAACCTGCCTTTTTACATACAGTTTCTGGGTGTACAGTTAGACTACATCTCATTTTTTCCACGCACAATTTGTCATCCTCTAGCCCAGGTGTGCCTGAATTTATTTATTTATTTATTTATTTGGTCTTGGCCAGTGTAATGTTTATGGACAGGCTGAGGGCCAACAAAAAAAAAAAAAAAACAGTTTACAGTGAAGGATTTCATTTCAACACACATTAAATGCCACAATTGTCTTTTATTGATGGTCTGTATTGTAGAGAGTGAAAAGGTTGGTTTTAAGAAGAAATTTCTTCTTAAGACCAGTTGTTGAATGAGGTCCA
This sequence comes from Piaractus mesopotamicus, assembly GCA_023558415.1. Lineage (NCBI taxonomy): Eukaryota > Metazoa > Chordata > Actinopteri > Characiformes > Serrasalmidae > Piaractus > Piaractus mesopotamicus. The sequence continues at coordinate 12,988 of JAILXH010229069.1, read as the reverse complement.
ATGATATGATTATACCACCTTTTCTTAGAGAATTAAAAATGCACTTTGACGAAATGGATTATACCTAAGCTGCTATTCTTTTCAAACCTCTTCTTATTACATACGGATATACAGCATTTTGGAGTAAAACTCTTTAAATAAAGTTGGTTTTGGTTTTGGAGAGGGTGGCTGTTTGTGTAAAATGGTACAGGCTCCAGACTAACTTTTCTACTGGTCATACTGTTGTGACCAACTGAGGATGATTGATTTGGTTGTGGCATTGGTTTTTGCATATTAATACTTGGATGCTGATGTAGTTGTCTTTATTTCCATACTCTAGTTTTGCATTGATGTAAAGATCGACAGTGACTCGAGACTTGATACTTGTGACGTATTTTAATCTTATCATTGTTTCTCTGCCTCAAGCAGTGGCTGACAAAATAGATTATCTTCTGTTGCATCATTTTTGAAGAAATCATAACAATGTTATCAAAAAATAGCAAAGCATAACAGCATGAATGTTTTCACCCAAACTCTAAGGTGTCAAAATCGCATTGCCAAAATTCTACAAACAATTCTTCATTGTTGAACTTGGAGACACATGCTTTGTATGAGAACCTACACACCAAGAGAAGTTACCAGAATAAGTTTGGTGTTTCAGTATTTCCAAAATCTCATTAAAAGAGAAATGAAAGGCTCATTGTACAATAATGTCGAGAAACAAGTAATACTCCAACATCACATCATCAAAACTGTGTTCTTGTGACTGAAAGGCATTCGGTCCCCTGAGTGCTGCTCCAGCAACCACCGTCTTTTGACCCTGTTTACACCTGGTCACTTCATGCATCGTGAGTATCAGGATTATATCAGGATGAGGCCAAGCCACATAGAAATGCAAGTATAAATGCACTAAAGACGCAGTTAAAACGGATACAAATCTGATTGCTCAGACCACTTCAGGAGCTGGTTTGAGACGCATTTGAGCCACAAGTTACGGCAGTGTAAACGCGTCTATCTTTCCAAGACACAATCGACAACCGAAACTCCAGTACAACCGAAACAACTGATCCGTGTTGGCGAGGAAGATAATCACAGAGGACGCACATGGTTAGGAGAAAACCAAATGCTAAATGGCAATATGGACAAACATTACTGTGCAAAACAAACTGTAGATGATGAATTTCAGTCTGACTAACCGGAGATGCATTTGACTACCAAGTGTAAATAATTGTGGCTAAAATCTTATCCGGATACAATCCAGATACTAGTCACATGAAGTGACCAGGGTAAACGGGGTCTCTGGTTTGTTACATTAAATTAAACTATCACTCTGTATTTGGTTTTAGGTCCTGTTCTACTTTTTACTGTGAAGGAAAATTAAAGATTAACAGCTATTTACACACAGAAACGACCAAAATCATCGAAAAAGAGTCGAAATCTGCTGCCAGCGCTTCGTTTTTGGAGCTCGGTAATTGGACTACTAACTGGATTGTTTTGTGTGTGCCATCATCAGTGCGCTTGTACGTAGCTGATGATGAAAGTGCAGGTAGAGCGAGACCCATTGAGTGAAGAAAACAAGTACTACTTTCAACCGCAGTGGCTAATGCAGTACCTGTAGCGGAGGGGCACCTAAACAGCCTGATGATCATCATGCACTTGCACAAATGCAAACGTGAAATTTTACTTGTGCATGCTGGAAAAATTGGTCACAGTCTAGAGCCCTGTGGTATAGAAACCTTATAAAATGGCCATTGAGTGAAGTCCCCTTTTACTTTTTTTCACTTATGTTTACTGCTTGGAATTGAAGTAAGAATTTTTTTTTTTTTTTTTTTTTTTCCTGCAACTCATCAGCACTCTGTAATGTCAAATCACTTATTCCAGCCTGTGTGTGTTTTCTTAAAATCTGTCTCCAGTCCCAGAGATCTTCTCATAGTTTGCAGTCTCCTTCGGGAGCTCTGCCTGCTTCTCTCTATAACACCATGATGATCTCCCAGCCGGGACAGGCCAACGTGGTGCAGATCTCGACTAGTCTGGCCCAGAACAGCCCCAGTGGAGCAGCTGTCGCGACCTTCTCTCAGGACCGCCAGATACGGTACTGTTTAACTTACTCCCACACTTAGCTACACCTCCTCTGTAGACAGCCACAAGTTCTGGTGCTTGTGGATCGCTGTTACAAATACCTGTCAGACGCTCACCGCCACATACGTCCATGCGCTTAGAGTTCTTTACCCCAAAATGCTAGCATGGCTAACAGTGAATCAAAGCTTGTAGCTATTTAGCATGATCTCATTTTCACAACTATGCAACAGCAGTACACCTGTCTCCTCTAAGCCTTCATTAATTATTAGTAACATTACATTTTGCGAATTTTTCCATTCCTTTTCCCTTTTAACAAACCTAGACAAATCAGAATTTGTTAATGGTAACCACTGTGATAGCTAATGTGATGGAGTGGCAACTCTGGTGGTCCCCACTACCGAGCTGGCCTGTCCGGCGTCACAGACACTTTTCCATTTGCTGAAGTTTGCTAATGTCACTCAATGGAGTAAGGTTTAAAAAATATATCACTGCTGTTGGAAGAAAACCGATTATCTCCATTTTTGTTTTTCAGTTTTTGTTCCATTGACTTACATTAAAAGTGAACTAGGTTTTTTCCTTCTCCTGTAAAGTTGTCATTTTGGAGATGCAAGGGTTTCTTTCAACAACAGTGATATGTTAAATTAGCTGATGCAAAGCAGAGAGGCTGTCACTGCAGTAGCTAAACAGTAGCTAATGAAATAACTAGATTGACTGATGTCAGGGGAGACCACCAAGGTTACCAGTGGCAGTGTAGTATTGTAGTTTTAGTTATGTTGTTTTGCAAAGCAACATGATCTTAGTTCTAAAGTATGCTTGTTAAATGTAAATACAATGTATATACGATAAATACATTTCTATTATTACAGCCAAAAATTCTCAATTATTGGCCACAAGATTCATTGGCTTAGTGGCCTGAGTGACCAGTGCACACTTCAGTGTCTGTTTACCCCCGCACACAATGTAGTCTCTCACTCTTAACTTCCTTCCCCTCATCTCAGATTCCCAGCAGCCCCTCAGCTCCTCACCAAGCTGGTGACTGGGCCGATGGCATGTGGAGCAGTCATGGTGCCCACCACCATGTTCATGGGCCAGGTGGTAACGGCATTTGCCCCGCAGCAGGGCCAGGCCCAGACCATCAGCATCGCCCAGCAGCCACCCGCTACCTCTCAGGAGCAGCAGGCCCAGTCGCAGGCAGCCGCCGCCCAGCAGCAGAGCCAAGCCCAGGCCCAACTCACCCAGCAGCAGACGCAGTTCCTCCAGGTGACCAAATGGGGCACTGCAGCCCTGCTTAGAATTAATGTTGGCCTAATGCTGATTAAGTGTGGCATATTAATCCATAAAGTGACACTTGCTGACCATGAAACACAACCACACATTAGCAGTGAATCGGATTGCTTCATCACTGAGTGGTGGGGGTAGTTTTCCTCAAGATCCTGGAATAGACATTGAGTGCGGTAATTTAGTTTTTAATAGTCCTGGAAAAGTTTTGGAGGAATTCACTCATTCTCAGTAGGAAACACTAGATTGCAAAAACTATAATTCAAGAGTATTACTTCATGCTGATACGCAGGAGACGTGTAACGCTCTGTAGAACCTTTACTGAACATGTCTTTCGGAATAGATTCAACCTAGAGAAGACATACCCAAAACATAGGGCTGGCCCAAAGAATTCAAAGAATAATTGAGTATTCATTCATTGTTTGTTTTTTGCAACCTAAACTACAATAGATTTCATGAGCAAAAGTCTTTAATATATGGAGAATGAAAATAAATAAATTGTATCTAGTTTAGTTGAATTTATCATAAATTCATACCAGGCATTCACATCACCTCGCATCAGTGCACAACAAACTGCACTGCTTTCCACATGGACACTGAAGCTAAAAGAGCAGAGATCCCTCAGAAATCACATGCGGGAGCACTTTAGATTATCAGACGATGAGTCAAAGTCAACAGTGCCTCTGACTCTATCACGTATCTGCTTTAGGTGGGAAAATCAGCCTTTTTCCTTCTTTTCTAAATATGCACTTTTAGAACATTATAGTAATTGGGAATGTGTGATTTGACAGGATCTCTATGGATCCTTGATGTTTTGAGAAAAAAAAGCCAGAGTGTGGGAGTTTGTGGTTTGATGGATATAAGGCTCAGCTGGTGTTGATTAAAGCATTGATAAACACGCAAGCGTATCTGTTCTGTCAGACAGATGTCTAAGGCTGCGTTTTTATATATATCATACTTCGTTTTATGTATCATACTACGTTTTATATCATAAGTGGCCCAAATCTGATTTTCTCAGATTTATTTTGTTTGGCTGTTCACAATTTCTTTTAAATGTGATCTGTATGCAACATCAGTCTGAACAGATCAGCTCCTAAACTGACCCACATGCGCAAAAGAACAGTGCTTTGCGTTGCTTTACGTTGCTCATCCAGATGGTAAACAATCATGACTATGCACGAACCCCACTCTGCTCCCGGAGGGTTCAGTTTCATCTTTGCCAGCGTCACAGGAGCCATCATAAAGCTTCGCTGACTGACAGCTGGGCTCATCACCCAGAATGTGTTGGAGCTCGCTGTAAAAAGGGCGCGGCCATTTCTTTGGACCGTGTCCTTGGATTCTTTAAAATTGGCTTTCAGACAGCTGCGTTTAGCCATTTCTTTCGAAATCTCTTTGAACATAGAGGGGTTGCTATAAGTTTCTTCTAATTTTTTGGTACAGAAACATCAACTTAAATGTTTGAGCCTCAGCAGCGCGAAATTAAGACGAATGTGGAGTTGGATTGATGTAAAAGTCGCATTAATAATCCGATCTGGCTGTTCAGACTGAGTCGCATTGCTGCATGTCGGATAAGTATCGAATTTCAGTACCACATGTGAAAGCGTCTCAAGTCAGAATTGAAGATTCAGTCTGTTTTTGCTGTTCACACTGACACACAGACAACACATCTGTGTCACATATGAAGAAAAAGATCGGATTTGGGCCACTTTTACCTGCTGTGTGAACAAAGCCTAAAAGCGCTTCGGAATGATTGCTTTTACCGAGTATTTGTCTACTTGTTTGAAAATAACAACAAGCATTCAAAGCCTGTAAAATGCTCTTTGGTCCAGCTCTACCAAAACAAACATGCTAAATTCACATTAATTCAATGTGCCAACTTCCCCTCCTGGATGTACGTACAGTCTCGTGAGTCGCTGGCGTGAATTCAAATGAGAGAGTTCTTCATTGTATGACCTGCTTTTTATTCAGCTCTGTCTCCACAGTATAGCTGTACAAGAGTAGCTATATAGGTTGGGTAGATATGCCTTCAAAAATAGCTCGGTTTGAACTCGCAGAATAAATCCTGGCTAGCCATAAAAGTTCTCTGATTTAAAAAGCGTATGAACCCTAAATGTCTGTACTCCATTCTTCTTAGGCCCCTCGTCTTCTCCATGGCAACCAGTCAGCCCAGCTGATACTCCAGGCAGCGTTTCCCTTACAGCAGCAGGGAACCTTTGCCACCACAACACAACAGCAGCAGCAACAGCAGCAACAGGCGCAGCAACATCAGCAACAGCAGCAGCAGCTTCAGCAGCAGCAGCTTCAGCAACAGCAGCAGCAGCTTCAGCAACAACAGCAGCAGCTTCAGCAACAACAACAACAGCTTCAGCAACATCAGCAGCAGCAACTGGCGTCTCACAGGCCAGACAGCATGTCAGACCGCTCCAACGCGCCGCCTCAGTAACCCGGCAATGGCCAATCACTCGGCAAGGACCGAATGTAATCTCCAGTGCGAGGGGTGACGAGGGGAAGAGGTCAGCGTCGGAGCACCATGGAAGAATAGCAGTATTCGAATCATACCTGTTAATATGGTGAAGGGTAAGACCTAGAAAGGCTGCCGTTTTCACCCTGTGCCCTTCCTGCCTTTCCTCTCTGATCTCTGGCTGCTTGCACTGAATTCTGGGAAGCGTAGTCCTTACATGCTGAGCCATTTGAAGTGGCTCGCAAGAGAGCAGCGCGCAGCTCTTTCAGTCACCCGGTCAAGCTCCACTGGAGTAAAGGGGCGAGGTGGGTCAAACTTCTCCCGCCCCTTTTTTTCAGCCCTCTCTTCCCTCGTCTTGTACGCCCGGAATGTGCTGTCATCACCCCCTCACTCGTTTAATTTATGCAGAACGCTCCGGTTTGTAGGCTGGAGACAACGATTCAGGACTTCAGAGAAGTCTAACAGGCAAATGGCATCATGCCCATTTGTCTGTCTCTCTCTCTCTCTGTCTGTCTCTCTCTCTCTCTCTCTCTCTCCCTCTTTCTCTCTCACACACAACCTCTTCCCCCTCTTCTTTTTCATCTTTTGCGTTTTTCATGTCAAAAAAGTAATTATGGGTCAGAAAATATTTTTAAGAATGTCATGTGGATTCAACTTTTATTGTACAGTACATCTGTAAAATAATATGTAAATATATGGACAAAAGGAAAGAGAAACTAATATTTTATATTGATGCATGAGATGAAAAAGCATAGTCTGTTATTTGTAGCTTTGAATAAACTTTTTTTTGTAGTATTCAAAGGAAAAAAAAAAGAAAACACACTTAATGGCTGATACCTTCACGGACTTCCTTTTAGCCGTGGGGGGCTTGCGTGTGTATGTGCGTGTGTGCGTCTGCGAAGCAGGCAGTGCCGGTTCTGCGTCGTGTGTCACAGTTTGTTTAAACGGCGCCTTCGTATTTTAGTAAAACTGCTGAAGAAATAACAGTAACTATAGGTTTTTTTTCCGTTTTATGGTTTAACAGATAATGACACATTTATTAATCTCTAAAATGTACAGACATTTTGTAAATATCAGAGAGAGCAGACTGGATTTAGATGGGAGATGTAGAAAAGTTTATTATGGGGAAAGTGGAGTTTTTCAAGCTTTTTGCAGTTGTTAGCTGCCTCATTATATTTCTTTAGCATTATGAGCTTTCAGGAAAGGGAAATCGAGTTTAGATGATATACGATAGCAGTGAGATTAGCATAGATTAATGTTTATGATCGCTACAAAGTGCAGCCTTATGGAGAAGTGGAGAATGGCCACATACTATGTACAATGTTTAATAATACAGTTGAAATTTACATAGTGCCAAGCCATAATTTCAGTTACATCTCTTTGACAGTAATATTTTGGATACGATAGAGAAAATATAGCATTGTAAACTTAACCAACCTGAAATTTAGTCTTACCAAACCAGACCTCATTGTTGCTAGAAATCTTAGCACGCAAACAAGTATTTGCACAGCTTTATTACACTATATATAGTGTCTTTTATTAGTTTTTCTTAGATTTACGTTGCGCATCAGTGAACTACAACCAAAATTGAGTCTAAAATATAGACATATTGCATAGACGCAAAAGTTTGGACGCCACTGGACAACTGATGTTTTGATTTTCTAAGAACAAAAAATGTGTGTCCTCCACAAAGAACTCACTTCTGCTCATTTAAATGTTGGAGAAAATAAATAAACCACAAAATGTGGTCTGTGCAAAAGTTATGGCACGTTTTGTAATGTATGCTCCCACCCTCAATATTTTAAATGAAAATACATAGAAATTGTACACAAAAATTTGCATTAAAATGCCATATTTACGTTTATTTACTGTAAAGGACATGTTAACTAACTTTCACCAAGAAAATCAGCTAAACGTCTTTTGACCTGGGGCGTCCAAACTTTTGCATACGACTGTATGACGACCACTTTAAAGGGGCAGTTATGCAGAATTGTTGGAAAAATTGATGTAATGACTTTTCTAGTGTTACGTGTGCAGCACCCTCTAGAAAGAGTTACCAGGAATGTATTCTGTAGGATCGTGATAGCACATAATCTGACCTAAAGGAGGTGCCGTCTTTAGGAATAGACGTTAAAACTGTTCTGACCCATTAGAGGTCAATAAAGAAGCCCCAAACAAAAAGTATAGCACTTACGTCTATATAGCACTTTAAATGTGTGTCTTTGTGTAAATGTACCGTTAATTAGCTCAGCTTTTTAAGTTAATGCCCAAACAAAAGCCTAAAAAAGACAACACTAACTTACTGTTCTTTCCAAACTAGCGGCTTTTTAGACTTTCTCCTCGTGCTGAAAATTGCAGTCAAGCTACGCCATCTTTACCTAACGGCCATAGTAGCTTTTGGCCAAATCCAGCCTAGGGTTGCTGTGGTCATATCAGTTCAATAATGTGTGAAGTTTTGTGGAGATACAGCACAAGCTAGGAAGTTTGTTGCAGTGTAGATATGATTTAATGGCAGACAGAAGTTACATTCTCAACATTTTAATGAGGTTTAGTTTGAGATGGGAGTGGATCCTTTACAGCGTCCCTCCTGCTGCTTGCACTTTAAGCTATCATGAATGTCAGGGGTAAAGGGGAAAGGTCTAATCGGCAAGGAGGTTGCGACGCCATCCTTGGTTTGATCGTTTTGAAGTGTGGACAATCATGAATTTTAGTGTTAGCCAAATTAGGAACTATTTTTTACCATTGTTTAAAGAAAAAAAGGAAAAAAAAAAAAAGACATTGTGTGTTTTAACCA
>JAILXH010229055.1:4689-20312 GCA_023558415.1 Piaractus mesopotamicus | reverse complement strand
TTTTTTTTTTTTTTATAAAAGAGTTTGATGTAGTATGTAAACAATGTAAAGGTTTCAGAACGCACCATTCATTCCCCCGTCCATACATATTTATGCAAAAACAGGAGTTTTCAGCTCATCTTGGTTGTGATGTCATATCCGTGAAACTATTTATCTGACCTCCTATTCAGCCAACAACAGTTTAGCCCCACCCAATCATTCTCCAGCAGTTTAGCCCCACCCAATCATCCCACAGCAACTTAGCTCCACGCATTTAGCCTACAGCAGTTCGGCCCCACCCAATCATTCTACAGCAGTTTAGCCCCACCCAATCATTCTATAGCAGTTTAGCCCCACCCATTCGTTCTACCGCAGTTTAGCCCCACCCATTCATCCTACAGCAGTTTAGCCCCACCATTCGTCCTACAGCAGTGTAGCCCCACCTATCTATCCTACAGCAGTTTAGCCGCACCCGATCATTCTATAGCAGTTTAGCCCCACTTATTCATCATACAGCAGTTTAGCAATGCCCATTAAGCCTACAGCAGTTTAGCCCCACCTAATCATCCTACAATAGTTTAGCCCCACCTAATCATCCTACAGCAGTTGTGCTGTTCCTGGCTGTCAGGAAGCAAACGGATCATTACAGATTCCAAATGATCCACACATCCAAAGAGCAGCTGAAGTTTATCTTTCCCCCAGCACTGAAGATTTCAGTTCCAATTTAACAGTCCATAACACATCTCAGCCTTGACTTTTGAGTGAGGCACAGTACAGGGCAGCCAATCAGGACAGAGCTCATTTACATAGATCGGCCTTCAAGGCACAGTAGTGAATACAGTCTGTCTAAGGGATAAAGAGAGGTTGGAAGATTATGCAAAAATGACTGAAAAACACATAGATGTCATAAGTGGTCCTCAGGAGAAAAAATGAAAAAAGAAGGAAAATGTAGAATACGGGCTCTTTAATGGATCATATTCAGAATGTCTACCTCTAACCAGCTGGTTCCTCTACCATGTAATGCACAGCATATTATGTCCCCAACATCCTTCCCAGTTTTATCAGCAGGGCTTTACTGTTCTCTCTTCTCAGAGCTGCCGGCCTGCAGGTCATGGAGCAGAGCTAATCCTCAAAGCTAACGCTACAGGCCTAAATATCTCCAACAGCTACAGTAAGATGGAACAGACTGGTGTCCTTTGGATTTAGGACAGATTCTCTGACTTTTGGGCTGTTTTCTGTTTACAATATCATTTACAAACACAAACAGGTTTGTTTGTATACAATATCAGATTAAAAGGTCATATATACGTCCCATGTGGAATATATTTGTGTTAGTATCTATATGTAATAATAATGTAATATATACACTGACCAGCCACTTTATTAAAACTTATCCTTGTATCTACACTCACAGTCCATTTGAACAGCTCCACTGACCATATAGGAGCACCTTCTAGTTCTACAATTATACACTGTGGTCCATCTGTTTCTCTGCGTACTTTGTCACCCTGTTCTCCATGGTCAGGACCCCCACAGACAGGTATTATTTGGGCGGTGGATCATTCTCAGCACTGCAGTGACACTGATGTGGTGGTGGTGTGTTAGTGCGTGTTGCACTGGTGTGAGTGGATCAGACACAGCAGTGCTGCTGGAGTTTTTAAACACCTCAGTGTCGCTGCTGAACTGAGAACAAAAAACATCCAGCCAACAGTGTCCTGTGGGCAGCGTCCTGTGACCACTGATGACCCACCACACATATAATATATATAAGGGTGGTGGATAATATATATTTTGGATATACAAGGCAAAAAAAAAAAGGCAAAATGTTAAAAATAGTAACTTTACATGATAAAGCAAAAATTTTCTTAACTTTAATACAAGTTAATGTAATAAGATTTTAATTTTAGTCATTTTGGAGCATTTCTATTGGTCCATTAATCGTGAAGTAATCACACAATGTAAAGGACAGCTGCCATGTTCAAACATTCAAACATAAAAGTTTTTAAAAAATAACTGATTTTATTGCAACCCCATTTCCAAAAAAGTTGGGACACTGTGCAGAATGTAAATAAAAATAGAACACAATGATATGCAAATCATGTAAGCCATATTTTTAGGAAAACTTTAAAGGATTAGTACAAAGACAACTTATCAAATGTTGAAACCGAGAAATTTTACTGTTTTTTGAAAAATATATGCCCATTTTGAGTATGTTGATGCCAACAACATGTCCCAAAAAAGTTGGGACAGGGGCATGTTTACCACTGTGTTTCATCACCTCTTCTTTTAATAGCACTCTGTAAGTGTTTGGGAACTGAGAAGACCAATTCCTTTAGTTTTGCAAGTGAAATATTTTCCCATTTTTGATACAGGATTTCAGCTGCTTGACAGTTCGGGGGCTCATTTGTCATATTTTTCATTTCATAATGTGCCAAATGTTATGAGTGGGAGACAGGTCTGGACTGCAGGCAGGCAAGTTTAGCCCCCAGACTCTTTTAATATGGAGCAATGCTGTTGTAATACATGCAGAATGTTGTTTGGCATTGTCTTGCTGAAATGTGCAAGGCCTTCATCATTCAGCATTAATGTTGCCTTCACAGATGTGCAAGTCACCCATGCCATGTGCACTAATGCACCCCTATAACATCATGAATACTGACTTTAAAACTGTGCACTGATAAGCTGAGTGGTCTTTAGCAGTGGACACAGTGTCCATGATTTCCAAAAAGAATTTCAAATGTTGATTTGTCGGACTTCAGAACACTTTTCCACTTCACCTCAGTCCATTTTAAATGAGCTCAGGCCCAGAGAAGGCAGCGGTGTTTCTGGATCCTGTTTATATACAGTTTCTTTTTTGCATTTTAGAGTTTTAACTTGTATTTGTGGACGCAGTGAAAACTGTGTTCAATGACAGTGGTTTTCATAGGTGTTCCTGAGCCCATGCAGTGATTTACACTACAGAATCATGTCCATTTTAATGCAGTGCTGCCTGAGGGCCCAAAGATCATGGCCAGCAAATACTGGTTTTTGGTCTTGTCCCTTGCATATGGAGATTTTCTTCAGATTCTCTGAATCTTTTAATGTTATTAAGTACCGTAGACCGTAGTACCGTAGATATTTTATGTTGAGAAATGTTATTCTTGAATTGTTGCACTATTTGATCGTGCAGTTTTTAACAGAGTGAGGAACCTCTCCTCATCTTTACCTCTGAAAGACTCAGCCTCTCTGGGATGCTCTTTTTATAGCCAATCATGTTACTGACCTGTTGCCAATCAACCACCAGGTGTTTTTTTTTTTAGCATTACACAACTTTAGCAGCCTTTTGTTGCCTCCGTCCCAACTTTTTTGGAACGTGTCGTTGGCATTAAATTAAAAATGGGCATATATTTTTCCAAAAACAATGAAATTGTCTTTGTACTATTTTCAATTAAATTCAGGGTTTAAATGATTTGCGCATCATTGCATTTTGTTTTTATCTGAATTTTGCACAGCTTCCCAACTTTTTGGGAAATGGGGTTGTAATAATACTACACTTTGTCATGCTTATCCAATCACCACTTTAACATGCATTCTTTTATATGAACAGCACATAAAGAAGTTAAATTGAAATACTGAACTCAGTCTTGTTCAGCATGACTGTACTTGTGCTACATATACTAGCTCACTCAGATCACACCTTCACATTTATATTGCTGTGTGACTGTGGCATTTCTCAGTGTCTGCTGGGACCTGCAGTCTGGGTCTGAGTTTTAGCGTAGCGGCTAAATGGGATGGCGCGGCTGGGCAGGGTGCATGTCTGCGGTGAATCGCGCCTAATGGATCATTCTGCGGTATTTTAGGCCCTAAATGCAACATTCTGTCCTCACAGTCGCTCCACAACTTAACATACATTCAGCATTCACCAGGAGAGGGAGTCTGCCCCCTCCAGTCGGTAGAGGAAACTGCAGGAGACAGATCATACAGTAGAACAGGCAGAATTTACAGTTTGTTAGGGAATCACTACCAGACTGAAAGACGAGCTCTGCAGTAAACACCTTAATGAACATGCAGTTAATGGGATAGTTTGGACAAATATGTCCCGTTAACTCAAATGGTCTCCCAAGACATGTTTGCAGTGGAGCTGCTAGGCTAATTTAGCTAACAAGTAAGCTTATGTGCACCAGTTAGCATGGCACGAACTGCACCTGTTTATCCATGTCAAACTGTTAAGTAATCACTAATAGACTTGATTATGTGGTTTCTGACACTGTATGACTCACTGTTATCTATAAACATGGACTAAAGTACATTAGCATAGCTATAAACAGTAGTAACCATTATAGTAGATACTGAATAATTCATCATAAATACTGTATAATTCCTAGTAGAGACTGAATAATTTATAGTTGGTACTGAATAATTCATAGGAGATACTGAATAATTCATAATAGGTCCTGAATAGTTCATAGTAGATACTGAAAAATGCATAGTAAATACTGAATAATTTGTAGTAGATCCTGAACAATTCATAGTAGGTACTGAATAATTCCTTTATAGTAGGTACTGAATAATTCACAGGAGATACTGAATAATTCATAATAGGTCCTGAATAGTTCATAGTAGATACTGAACAATTCATAGTAAATACTGAATAATTTGTAGTAGATACTGAACAATTCATAGTAGATACTGAATAAGTCATAGTGATTACTGAATAATTCATAGTAGATACTGAATAATTCATTGTAACTACTGTATAATTCATAGTAGAGACTGAATAATCTATAGTAGATACTGAATTATTCATAGTAGATACTGAATAATTCATAGAAGATACTGAACAATTCATAGAAGATGCTGAACAATTCATAGGAGATACTTAATAATTTAGTACATACTGAATAATTCATAGTAGATACTGAACAATTCATAGTAGATACTGATAATTTATAGTAGATACTGAAAATTCATATAGATACTGAACAATTTGTAGTAGATACTGAAAAATTCATAGTAGATACTTTTCAACATAGTTATCTAGAAACATGGAGAAAGATTTTCAAAAAAGAGGATAAAGAATTTCAAAACGCTGATTTATTTGAATAATTCTGAAAGCAGTTCTACAGGTGGAATTAGTTGACAATATGAAACAGAATAGAACAAGAAACAGATTTAAAGAATTAAAATATTCTCATTAGCATCATTAAAAAATAGTATAAGCAAAGATAAATACACAGATAAATCAAAAAACAGCGGCCCAGCCCTGTAATATTAGTACATTCTGTGCTCCCATAACAGCAAATATATATGCACATAAATTACTGTACATCTGAATGCATATACTGTAAACATACATGCATGCAGAATAGCATATTCTGTTCATGCATATTCATAGCATATTCTGTTCCATATCTTGTTCATGCTACAATGCTACTACACTACACACAACAGAAGTAAACAGAGCCATATCATCACTGTGCTAATTTGCACTCCATTTTTACAGTTTTGTTTACATCATTTGAAAATTCCAGCTTTTCATTTCTTGATGACTGCACTAAAAAAGTGCTGCTCTAAACTCACTTTATTCAACTGTGTACATAATTTTCATCTCATATGAATTCAAGAAATGTATTACGTCAACACTATTTTGTCTTTCAGCCTACTTATGTCTGGCAGAAATGGTGCTGATGCAACATATTTTGACTTTTTATTCTATTTTAATACTTTGAATATTATTTAATATTACGTATTGAACTTTATTCAAAAGCAAAACTTTTCAAGACTTTACTATTACATTAACAGATTTTAACCCTTTACAGCATAAGTTATGAAATATATATGAAAAACAATAAAATAAGAAGTTTTACTGTTTAATTTTTTTTTTTTCCAAGTTTTATTTTGGGATTTCTTGGGAGGAAAGCATACTTTGCATTTTGTTGCCATATGGCAACAGCATTTCGCAATGGAACTGTGGTCTGTAAGCACAGAATGAGAGTGAATAAATGTCCTGCCATAGGTTACATTTATCATGGCAACAATTTTATTTTTGCAATTTTTATAAGACACATAACATCTAAAGAAGCTTTACCTATGAAAAACAGATTGTAACCTCCCACAGATTGAGTTTTTTTCTTGATTAGTTGTTGTGTGTAAACATAGAATTATACTCTCTCATAGTTTGAGAGCTCTTCAGGAGCTAGACATCAACATGTGAACTGAGTGAAAAAAGAGGTACAGACTCAAATTGGAAAGTATGTGATCAGATGAAAGTCTACCAAGTTACACATAAAACCCCTAATTTTCCCAAAGAAAAAGAGAAAAAACAAGCTTTTACATTGTACTTGATAAAAATGTAAGGAACCTACTTGTTGCCTTAAGGCAACAATATGCAGTAAGGGGTTAATAACATTTCTTTCTTGTGCTATTAAAAGGGAATTCCAAACCTCCGCATAATTGAAATTTTAAGATGTAGACAAAGTCATTCAGAGTGGTTTGCTGGGATATAACGCATTTTAGAGAACTTATTGATTTCTTTACAGTGGTGGTGATAGGAACCATTTGTCACCATGTCTACAACACAAATATGGACATTTTATTTACTTTCCAAAACCACCAGTGAACCTACACGTGCCTTCTAAGTTTTATATGGAATGTTAATGATGACAAAACATTGATAAATATGAAAAAAACAAGTTTTCTACTTGCTTACCCAAGAGCATGTCAATGCGTTGATTGGATTACTGACAAAATCTGATTTTCTGGCGTGATCAGATTTTTAAGTGCTCAAAGTTTCAGGCATCAGGCAGTGTATTCATACTTATTTCATGTAATAACTTACTCTCTACAAAGGAACATTTCACATCAAACCACTCTGAATGACTTTGTTTACATCTCAACAATTTCATTATGCAGAAATTTTGAAAAATCACTGGACATGGTTTTTGTAGATGTCAGCTTTTCTTTTGACATTAATGATATTCTGATTATTAACATAGCAACAACGGGACACAAGCTTAAAGCCTTTAGCACAAAATTATATCTTTCCTTTACTCATCAGGTTATCATAGGTGGAGAATCCATCTGGCTTATAGTCCTCATGTTCTTCTCCACTTTTCTCATCATCTTTATCTTCCTCTATCTCCTCTGGGAGGTTATAAGCACCGGTGACCTCCCAGGGGGCCCCGGCCTCATAGTCTTCTGGTTCTGCGTAAATGGCTTCAGCAATGTAGTCCCCTGATTGAAGGTCCAAAGACAGACCCAGCAGGTCCTTCTGAGATGTTTCTATGGGTTCTTCTTGAGAATAGGTCATGCTCTCCAGAGGATCAGGAAGTGGACCAAGCTGGTGTATGTAGTCTTTGATGCCATGCTGGTGGGCTTTTTGATCCTTTTTTGACTCATTTTGACCACGAGGTTTGCAAACGCTAGCATATAGTGGCTCCTGGGCCTGAGGGGCTGAAGAGGAAGTAGAAGAAGGGCAGCTGTTGATGCTCCTCACTTGGCCCTTGTTTGGAGGTTCAATGGAATTCAGCGACAAGCTCCTGAAGGTTGGGGTAAGTTTTTTTAATGAGCGCTGCTTTGGGCCAGAAGAAAGCATGGCGTCCTGGCCTGCACTGTCAGATGGCGTGTGGTTTACTGCACTGTAAACACACATGTCATCCATGCTTTGTGGAACGGGATCCGCTTTTTTAGAGTTTTTGGGTTTATTTGCCGGTTTCTCAGCCGACGGAAGGTTCTGGATGGCGTCGCTGACGATTCTGAAGATCCGTTCGCCATTGTTGGTGGTAAACTCAAAGCTGCCCTCACCAGTCTGACACCTGCGACCGGCCTCAAAGGAGAACGACAGCTGGGGAGGAAAAAAAGAGGGAACAGAAACGTTAGCGTTTCTATTTTCAGCAGGCTGAACTTTGTCTACAACTTGTAGAGTGATTCTAAAAGCAAGCTGTTGATCTCCCTCAGGAGAAAAGTCATGCAAATACAAATGAGAACGTCCTCAGAATGAGAAAATTACAAAATTAACCTTCATTAGCACAACAGAGCCACAGTTCTTGAATGGAATTGCAAAGTTTGTAGTGAAACAGAAACAGATATCATTGCTGACATAAAAAAAAAAACTGTGAAGCTCTGCATTTTTCTTCTGAATTTTGTTTTAAGACTTTAAAAAGGCTCAACAAACAATGAAACCAGCTAAGTTGGGTGCAATTCATAGGACACGTCAGGAAGCCATAAAGGTTTCTGTGATTTGGGTAGCTTCTATTAGCCAAACATTTAGTGAATAGCACACTTAGTGGGGAGTTTAGTGGGGAGACGTAGTTAATAGCTGATACTGATAGTCAACTATTGTTAGCTAACATTTTACATAATGTTGTATTAATATGAAAATGAAATTTAAAAAGAGATTCAACTCTGAAATGGCATTTTATTGTTGATTCAAAAAGACTTTACAAACAATATGAAATCTACGTTAATTATAATGGTTGACTAATATCATAATCTCTTCACCAGCTGACCTACCAAAGCAGTTTTGCCCCCTGGCTGCATGCGGACCCAGTAATGTTTGTAAACAGGAAGCCCATCTATATTACCAGGGTTCTATAGTTCCAGGATTTTACATTTCGGGGGTTTTATATTCACATGACTTAACTAAAACACTGACGAAATTTTGACCATAATCTCCCAACACAGTGGTTACGTCAAAATAAGGTGAGTAAAGTGACCATTTCTGAGATATTAGCCTTTTTTATGACAACAATGAGATACAAAATCTACATGTCAAAGAAACAGCTCCAGCTTACCCTGTCCTGCCCGAATTTCCGGATGAAGCAGTACGGCCAGGAGAGGATGACCTTTTTGGTTTTATGGTCCTTTAGGAGAATGCGGTCATCATGTGGGGTCAGAATGTATTCGCCGTACAGTTTGCACCGGATTGCCGCTTCTGTGTCCATCACAATGACCAGGAAATCTCGCGCTACGGCAGAAAGAGAGAAGTATGTTAAGGACCACACTGCTTACTTAAACATGCAATGTGCTGAAATAGGTTTAAATCTTTTATCTCAAATCTCCTGCGGTGTCACTAAAAGGCCCTTCCTAACCTCACATGTAGAAGTTCAGCCTAGAGGCAGAGTGAAGCCTCAGCCAGGCCTCGCGTGTAAAAGTGCTAAAGCAGCTTGTTGATGATGCAGAGCGTTATTTATTGATATGGCACGGAAACCACATGGTAACAACTGAGCACAGACACGTTCATTTGGTTATCACTGGGTACTTAGCTAGTTAGTGGTCATTCCTATGTTCCCATGACCCTTTATTTACACTTATAAATTACTAGAAATGTATACAAAACTGCCGTATGGTTCAGTGCCCTATGTTCCTCAGGATCTGTGTTCCCTCTTTGTAATTTTGGAAAAATTGTATTCCCAAAGTTCTATATTCCCAGGATCTTATGTTCCCAGGGTTTTATATTAGTATAAATGTAATATTTTATATTAGTTTTATATTCCCAGGGTCATATGTCAATATATTTCTACATTCCCAGAGTCGTAAGTTCCCAGTACTCTATATTCCCAGGGTTTCATATTCCCAGGCCCTTTTATTCCCAGGCTCTCATATTCCCAGGGTCCTATATTCCCATTGTCCTATATTGCCAGCGTTCTATAATCCCAGAGTCCTATATTTCCAAGCTCTTATATTCCTAGGGTTCTATATTCCCAGTGTTCTGTGTTCCCAGGGTCCTATATTCCCAGACTCCTATATTTCCAAGATCTTATATTCCTAGGGTCCTATATACCCAGTGTTCTATATCCCCATTATTCCTTGTTCCCAGGGTCTTATATTCCCATTTTCCTATGTTCCCAGAGTGCTGTGTTACCAGGGCTGTATGTAGCCATCGCCCCAGTTTTTAGCCCCATGTTACCTCAGTTATGGCTCCTATATATTAAAACTTACATATTCTGTCATAACATGTTTTTTAAATATCTGAACTTGAGTTCTGGACAGCTTTTCCAAGAAAATCCTTAATGAAAACCCCTTATTCAGTGAACAAGAATTAGAATCTATTCAGTGATTGTTTTTATTTATAATTGCGTTTGAACTTCAAAACAGTAACAATCATGCAAAACGTTAGTAAAGTCAGGGTTCATACTAACAGGGGAATCTTTGAGCACACAGCTTAATGAAGTTCGTACTCTCTATTTCAGTACAGTTTCTCTAACATGCCATCATCAACTTCCCCTCATGTTCCCTTTTGGGGGTTTAATGCCATCTTGAGTGCTTTTCAATTGCAAAGCTTGCTTAGCTAGGTAATTAGTACAAGTGCGTTTCTATTAAAAAAAACCTGCCCCTCGTTGTCCGCTGTATGACCTGTTGTGACCCCATGACCCAAACCATTACCTAAGGAATCCTTTGATAGGTTTTCTTAACACAGCTAAACCACCAAAACGCTTTCTCAAGCTTACTTAAAGGGTACTTAGCTAGTTAGGTGCCTTACTTAGAGCAGCCTGCTAAAAACATAGCAAGTTAACCAGTTAATTCCGTCTAAATAAAGTAACCTGTGAGCGCACACTGAAGAAGGGTGGTCTTCTGATGCCCTTGCTGTGATGGTACAGGCTGAATGATGCAACAGGAACATCCAATTAGGAAACACATTTAGCCAATTAAGCAACAAATGTCATCTTATTAAGAACTAATGATATCTGGACCTCCATTAAACGCTTGAGGGTAAATGTATAAGAAAGAGCTCAGTGTCAGTCCATGACCCCATTTCCTGTGCTGTTTTCTCTGCTCCACTAAGCACCTTTTTCACCAGTTTGTGTTACTGAAAGAGCCTGTAGGGCGTCCTCCTCCCCTGAGATAACTCTGTAATTCAGAACTGGATGTAGTGGTGGGCAATATGGCAAAAATGTAATATCCCAATACCTCAAGATACTTTGATTTATATACACTTTGTCATGATATCTGGTTATTCTGAAGTTTGATAAGTTGAAACCAGCAGTGCCACATTTAAAAATACCATAAAAACCATGAATGCAATGATTTTTATGCACAAAATCCAGTTAAACAATATCTACAATATACTGAGACAGTGTACTGTGACATCATTTATCACGATAAATGTTGTCATATTGCCCAGCCCTAGTTGGAGGGATGTGTGGTCTGGCTTAGAGCAACTTCAGCCATGCTACAGAGGCTAGCTGTGTAGGCTACAATGTTAACTTAGCTAGCTGGCAATGTTAAACCTTCTGCTCAGACTATCAGTTCGATTTTTATCCTTAAAATCTTTATTACATGACAAAAACTATACCTAATCTGTTAATGACTGACTAAATGTAGGTATTGTGACATAATCTGTTCTACAGTCTCTCAATAGGTTGAATTGATAACTGGCTCTAAATGTAGGTATTGTGATGGAAACTGAGTCTGTTCTACAGTTTCTCATTAGGTTCAATGAATAACTGTCTCTAAATGTAGGTATTGTGATATAAACTGAGTCTGTTCTACAGTTTCTCATTAGGTTGAACGAATAACCGACTATAATTGTAGGTATTGTGATATAAACTGAGTTTGATAGGATTTGTAAAGCCCTTCCAAAGCCATTTGTATGTGGATCTTGGATAAGTCAATTTAGCAACACTGTCATCTCATTAAGAATGAACTTCTGTTAAAACACTGGAGGGTAAATACGTAGGGAAAGGCTCAATGTCAGTCTGTGTCCCCAGCTCCCTTTCCACACCGCTGGACGCCTTTTTTGCACCAGATTGTGTTATTGAAAGAGCCTGTGGGGCATCCTCCTCCCCTGAGATAACTCTGTAATTCAGAATTGGATGGATGTCCGCAGGAGAAGAGTGAAAAGCCAGGTCCGTCTGAACTCGGCCTTTGTTCCTTCAGCGGATGTTCACAGCTGTCACTCTCTGAAGAGCACAAAGAGATCTTTTTACTTTCCTCTGTGCGTTTCTAGATGAAGCGGTTGCAGGTCCAGCTGGCCGGGCGCCCAGCAGGCCCAGAAGAACATCAGATTTATTTGTTTTCCTTTTCTGCTCGGCTGTTTTCGGCGCTGCCCCCCGGAGATAGCGGCCCGGCGGCGCGTCTTGAGGCGCGGCCCGAGTGCCAAGCCCGGCTAAAGAGATAATCACGCCGTGGCAGAGTTTGCATGTGTTGGTTAACCTGGACTACCCTCTGAGCTCCTGTAGCTTTAGACTCGCCGTTACCCACAAGGCTTTGCACTCGGGGGGGAACTTGATTACTCTGCAAAGGATTTCACTTCAATCAGGTGGCCTGCTCTTTGAGTGGAATAAGGGAAGCGTTTTTTTCTCTTATTTTGCACAATTGCATTGCTCTTTCATTTCATCCTCTGACGCTCAGTGACAGGATATTTTTTATTTTTTTATTTTTTTCTCCCCTACAGATAATGTCTGTCTATTTTTAAGACAGCTTCACTTGGATGTTGCCTTTGATTTCAGCAAAAAGCTGCTGTCAAGGACACTTTCTCAATGCCTTGTTCTGGTTACCCGGCTTCACGCCTTTTCACACAGGCACCGCAGTGCATATTCATGCATGCCTGATGCATCTTCATGCTTATATGGCACACGTTCACGCACAAGCCTCGTGTGCATTCTCACATGCTCCCAAGAGCGCATATAATCTCCACAGACTGTGCTTAGAGCCAATCTTACATGAGCGCTAATAGTGCCAACATGCAAATAATCAGTCCGTACTGTGCAAAAGTCAGAGACCATGCATTTATTTAATTTCTGGTCAAAACAGCCATTAAATACAAGAGATGGTTTCAAAACTGATTAAAAGCTCCAAAAAAAATGGGGCTTCTAACAAACACCTAGAAGACCTGGTAGACACCAAGACTGCCCCATCAGATAAACAGCACTTGAAGATTTCATCTTTGAGCGAGAGGAGAAAATCAAGCTGCTTCAGATCTGAAAACATCCACAGGTGTTTCTGTCCATCCTTCCCCTGTGAGAAGACAACTCAGCACTATGGGTCTGAAAGGATGTGTAGCTGTCAAGAAGCCTCACTGAGAAAAGGAGACACATCAAACAAAGAAGCTGAACAATGGACTGACCACCCCAGAGTCCAGACCTCAACCCCGCTGAATGTGTTTGATCACTTCAGAAAATGATCAACCAACTTCTAAGACTGAACTTTGGAGGTGTGTCTGCTGATTTCATGGTTTATAATGACTTGTTACTCTTTTTGGGAAAACGAGTGGAGTATTTTCAGGGAAAATGTAACGGATTGCAGCTCCAAATCACATCTACCTTGTACATTTCTATTCTTTTTTTTTTTCTTTTTCCCTCTTTTTGGATTCAATACAACCATGTGCTTTTTTAAAATTGTTTTATGATCTTTTTCAGGGCCTAATTTTTAGATTTTCAGTGTCAGCGTTTAAGAAAAGAAAAATAAAGCTGTATTTTAAAAAGTCGATTTTTGTTTTTCCTGCGGGCCGCTATGCTTTGTAGTTATACACAGGTGGGCCTTGGGGTGGAAAAGGTTGAGAACCCCTGCTTTAGGGGGCAGTAATTAGAAAGATCTATTTATTTGTTTGTTTCTCTTTCTTTACTTCAGGTAAGAAAGTCACTTAGCACTTTTACTTCAGTAATTAGTGAACCAGAACTGTTTTTACTATTATTACTTTCTCAAAAGCTTGTAAAGGTAAAATGAGCAAACTAGGTAGCTAGTGCTAACATTGTTAGCATTCATATGTTAGCAGAACGAGTGTTCGTACAACAGTATACAGGATTGTACATCGTCACTGTTGTAACAAAATCTCATCTCCAAAACAGTAACTTTATAGGAGTAAAAAAAAAAAGAAAGAAAATTTTATTCCAAGTAATTTTAGGTCATTTCTGCTGGTACATTCATCATTATGTGTTCATACCATGTAAATGCCAGCTAACGTTTTCAATTGGTAATAAATGAAATAAACAGAGTTATGAGGTTTTGATAGGACAGATGATATGTGTGATTATACATGATATGTGATTGTTTACAGTGCTTAGTGGGGCCAGTAGGGCTTGGAGCTGATCTCAGCTGCTCTGTTGGAGAGTCTAATTAGCCGTGGTGAGTCTTAATCAGGGCTGATTGTCAAGACACTGATTAAAAAGCCTCTTAATGACCTCAATTCATCAGTTCGTTGCTGAGGACAAAATAAGACGCAGGTTGCTCAACCCTCTCCAACCTGCTACACTTCTACACTGAGCTAGCTAGGAGTAAACCACAAGTTTCACTTCCATAGAGATGATGTTTGAGTGAGAGGGAGCAAGAGCTCCAACAAACATCAATCACAGCAAGAGACGGTTTCACCACAGAGAGAGTCAAACGGCAAACATAATATCTTAGCAAATGACAAATCTTGTCAGTATATTTAATATTTCTCACAATGACACAAGAATATTAAATTATATTTATCTTCTTTCTAGACATTTTTAATTGTTTTAAGCATTTTTATCTTATTAAAGTGCCTCTTTTTCCATTAGCAGATCATTTTACTTGTTTCAACCATTATTCCGCCAAGCAAGTACAATGATCTACCAGTAGAAAAAGACACTTTAATGAGGTAAGATTGCTTAAAACAAGCAAAAAATGCATAGAAATAGGTTGAATAATCTTCTAATATTCACACATCAAGCTCATAATGAGAAATGTAAGATATATTGATTAGATTTAAGATGTTCACACGTGCTAAAATATCATTTTTTGCCGTGCAGTTGAGTCTTGATTATGTCTGCATGGTGCTCAGTATTGGCCAAAAGTGTGGGACCATGTCACCATGAACAAGAACTTTATGACCTCGATCACTTCAATTATAATTTATAAACAACACAACATTTACCTCATCACTATTTTAACCAAAGCACCAGAATCTTCCTTTGGTGTTGCCCTGAGAAAAATACAGGCAGAATTATCTACTGTTTGACACCAAACACAGCGCTGAATCCATATGGATTCATGTCTCCATGATTTTTCCAGTCAGATTCCAACACACATTGGGAAAAAAAAAAGGTTTTTGACCACTGCTACTCTCCACATTTAGTCTCCTAGCATACTTATCCATGTCATGCTTCCCGGTTCTCATTCAGACTCTGATTCTGTTGCAGACTCCGCTTCCTCAAAAAATTCCTCAGTTTGTCATGTGATTCCACCAACCAATCACAAGCCAACCAGTAGATCTCAGTCACAATGCAGATATCCAATATTTTTCATGTCAATGCTGATGGACTAAATCTGGCTAGATTAGAATTACAGATAATATTTTGCTGTAGAGGGTTACAAACAAGTATTAATATGAATTCAATTAATTTTAGCACCATGCTGTTATTTATATGCTTAATATTAGTACCATGCAATGTCTAGACGCTCCAATCATGTCTTTGATAATTATTAAGGTTCAGAGCCTTGCAATTTTTGATTCCAGTTACAAAAAAAAGTTGTGTGAAAAACCAAGGACTAGTTCGCAAAAGTAGGTTTTGCATTTTCTGAAAATTAGCAAAAAATCTAAGTACAGCTAAATGGTCCAAATTGCAAATGAGTTTGTCTTTAGCCAAGGAAACAGAAAAAAATGATTTTGTCTCTAAATGATTGAATAAATAATTATTAAAATGATTATTTAAAATAATAAGATGGAGATATTTTGTTATAGTAACCCAGCTAAAATGTGTTGC
>JAILXH010228930.1:0-13825 GCA_023558415.1 Piaractus mesopotamicus | reverse complement strand
CCCCCCCCCCCCCCCCCCAGGACTGAACTCTTTTTTTTCCCCACAGTCAGATACTACTACTCGCTAAGTAGGTGATCCAATGTACTTCGCGAAATGGAAAATCGGGCACTCCGATGAAATATAATGATTGCACTTTGTTCTCTGTTTTACCTTGATTTAGAAAATTGCAAACACTTTTTGGACGGTTGTTTTTGGCCATAGGTGGGGCGAAGCTAGTAGGAAGCCTGCAGCTAAGTTCTTAGGAGAAACTAATGCTGTGGATCAAGCTAACGCTGTGTTTGTATGCTGACGTTGAAAGAAAGCACATTTCCTTTTTTACTTTTGCGCGAATGGCGGCACCATGCAGCCGTGTAAATGTTGCCATGGTGATAGCATCCGTCGAAATGTCTGATCTAAAGCTTTTCATCAGTATCTTTTATTTATTAAAATCATGAGAATGCAAGCGCCTTTGCACATGAAGACCAAGTTTGTAATTTTTTTTAATTGAAATCTGGGGGGTGCCTGGCTTTCAGGTTGGGGTGGTCTTGGCCTCTCAGGCCCCCTCCCCCTAGCTATGCCCCTGTCCTGGGGTAGCCCTGCTCTGAATGTTTTCCTTGCTATAACATGCTTGAAACAGCTAATTTAGAAGCCTTTCCTGAGTTGAAGTGGGAGTGTTAGAGCAGGGAAAACATCAAAATATGCAGAAGGTACTCCAGGACTCGGAGTGGGAACCACCGCTTTTACAGACAGTGGTGGACGAAGTACACAATTCATGTACTTGAGTTAAAGTAGAGATACCCAAGGTAAAATATGACTCCAGTAAGAAGTAGAAGTTCCTCCCCTTTAGACCTCCCCTTGAGTAAAAGTACAAAAGTATTTGCCTTCAAATGTACTTAAGTATTGAAAGTAAAAGTACTAAAAGATTAATTATGATTCTAATGTCCTATTACCATTTTTGTAACAAGACTCTCGCTTCATTAACTCATTTTAGGTGAAAATACTCTGGTGTCACTCTTGGTAAACCAATCTTTTAATAGAATGTCATACTTTAACAAGAAGTATGTTTTTAGTTCAAACCATCCTAGTTATACACCTATTTTATCTATATCCTTTTTTTTTTTTTTACAAGAATAGAAGTGAGGGACAAAGATTCCCATTTTGAGGAGCACTTTAGGACAGTGGCTCTTACTTTTAGTCCTAGGAACCCTGTGAAATGCTCTTTTTGCATCTTGGGTTTAACATCTGGACTAATGGAGAGCTTAATAATTACTTGATCAATTCAACTGAGTGTTCCAGCAAAACACAAAAACAAGCAAAATGTAAGATCTTCAAGAATGCATTGCCTTAGAATGCTGATTCCACATAATCACTGTGTGCCTAGCTTCATTATATCCAGCCTTTATCTCAGTAATTAGATACTAATGAGTATTTAAATTCAATTTAACTGCTATAATTATCACCTTTGTCACTACATTTTTAAACAAAGGCCGTTGAGATCCGAGTCGTGCCTTTGCTCGAGTGCTTGATTTGCATTTGAATCTTTCCTGCTCTTGGTTTCATTTTCAAAAGCCACCCAAGAGTGACAGCCAACAACCAGGACAACTGCACCTCAGGGATGCTTAGTTGCCAATGTACATCATCTCATTTGCACCTAGGACAAGAATCAACAAGCCAGAGGTCTGGCAATCCCATTATCTTGATAGATACATGCAGGGTAAAATTCCGATAATCCTTACTGAAACACTTAAAAAAAAAAAAAAGAAAGAACTGGACAGAAACTCTGGGCAGAGAACCCAGGACTCTCTACAACTGAGTAGAGGTGCAAATTGAAAGCTATAAATATCCTTAGGAAAGTTATGTATTTCACCCGTTTTGAATCGGCATGTAGCAGCTGCTTGAATCCTGTAGGGAGACTTGCGTCAGAGATTTACAAATCAGTTAGCACAGTTGAGGTATTAGCACATGTATTTCATAGTCACATTGAACACGGTCACCATTTGATCTCACAGTCTTTGCACACCATTACAGTACTTGACTGTTTTCAATTTTATAGCATGAAATCTAACTGTATTTGATTCATAGCGTGCATCGTCGCGCAACTCTAATATAAATAATAACATGCATATTGTGTGGTTTTTGATAGCGTTTTTAAATGTGGCCACTATTTGGGCTTTTTCTGTGTTCTAATTAATCCAACTAGCATGTCTAGTATTGTTAGTGCCTCTAAAACACTGAACGACTGCATCGATCATAAAAAAGACAGCTTGGGACCGATCATAGAGCCTATAAACAACAACCACTGCAGAAAGTACAGTACATGGTACAATATTATTTGCCCTCCTGTTTCTTTTTTTTAATTAAAAAATGTGAGTTGAGGTGAGATGAATAAAAAAAAATTCTTCGTTTTTTTCATAGCCTTTTTTAAACTGTGGCATTACTTTTTTTTTTTTTACTGTTTTGCATTTTGTCCAATCTAACCTTCGCCGACTCACAAAAACGAAACATTCTGATCGTGCTAAGTATCATGAAATGCTGCCAAGAATCTTCATATTTCGGCCAGATTGCCCACTTTTAGGAAAAAAAAAAAATCAGCAAAGTGACTCTTTTCTTCTGAAAGTAGCAGCTTTTTCAGAACAGTGGCTGATATCTGGATTACAGTAAATACGTTCATAATGAGTCCGAGAGCCAGACTTCTTGGAGGGAAGCACAAACCTCTAAAATTCTTTTAGGAAATTCCGATTTCATGCACCAAATTCCAATGTTTTGTGCTGGCAATTCAATCAAAGTTCCAATGATGACTTGGAAATAAAACCACTCCAGATTATCAGGTGACTGGAATGTAGAAAATTACTATGCAAAGCCCTTGAGAATTTAGGTCACCTTTTTTGATGCACATCTGCAGTCAGCCTAATCTTCAGGAGGGCTTAGGTGAAAAACAGAAGAGGACAATGCGCCCACTGTGCTGGTATTGTCCGAGGATAATCAGCTCCTGACGCTAATTAGTGTTTCACATTTCCCCCCGGGCTCATGTCCACAAGAGATGTCAGCACAGGTAATGGTTGAGGATCAGTTTCTACATTCAGAGAATTCAGAGGTCGAAGAATATCTGCATTCCTACATGGTTTTTGGCTCGGACACGAGGTTAAAATACCTTTATTTGTTACAGAACACAGAAATGTGAGGAACCAGAAAAAGATTCCTCACGCTTGCACACCTCAATTCAAGTGATTCAAGTGGTTCTTCAGTAAATATATACTGAATAGGCTGTCAGATGGGTCCTCGGGCCCCCCCCCCCAAGACATATCCCTCATCCTTGTGGGTTGTGAGTTGGGTTGGGACCTTCTGAAAGATTCTTTGGGGCAGCGCTTCTCAAGCCAGTCCTCAGGAACCCCCAGACAATCCTTAGGAGTTTTGCTCCAACCTAACCTGCAACACACAAGGGTAGAGCACAAACGTGGACGTTCCTGAGGTCCCTGAGAACCCGTTTGAGAACCACTGCTTTAGGAGCCCAAAAGTTATTCTTCTTTGGAATCCAAGGACCAAAATGAGAAGTTAAAGACGGCTTCTCTACACGTTTGTAGTCCGTCCAATCTAAACGTTCAAAACAGCTCATTCATGTATACCAGGTGTGCCAATCCTGGTCCTGGAGATCTACCACCATGGAGAGTTTAGATCCAACACACCTAGCTCTAATATTCAGATGCCCCCTGAAGCCCTTCATTACAAAGATCAGGTGTGTTTGATCGGGGTTGGAGCTGAACTCTGCAGGGTTCCAGGACCAGGACTGAGCACCCGTGAAGTGAAAGACTCACAGCCCATTTTTGGTCTGACAACAAACTCAGAAAGAGACGTAGTAAATATACTCGGCACCCATTCTCCAGTCAAGAAATCTGGTCACTGGCGGTCACCAAGAGTAAACAGCTTTGGTCTCACTCTCCACTCAAGACGGGACCACGGACTGCACAAAATTACCACAAAAAAAAAAAGGATGTTTTTCAATGAAAGCTCAACAACCTAACATGACACACTTCTCACGTTTTCACTGAATGTTAAAGACAAACCATTGGATCAGCTCCAGGTCAGATAATGTTCCATAATGTTATGTGATATTTGATCAATACTACTGTTTACACCGTCAACTTCACTAGTGTACTAATATGCTTAAAATGGCATATAATGTCATAGTCTATGAATGTATAATAAAGCCTATGTATAAGTTAACTGTATTAATAAAATGCAGAGCTAAATGTCAAACTGAATTATTTAAACAATGTATAGGTAATTAAGCACCTTTTACTGCTACAAATATCTTTTATTTCAATAATTTTATTTCAATTTCAAATTATTATTTTTATTTCAAATCTGCTGAATGTAATGTTGGAAAAAAAAAAAAGCCCAAAATGTAGTGTGCCACTTTTGCACATGCCACATTTTATGTTTTATTTTCTTCCAATATGTTAAACTCAAGCAAATCTATAGTAACTATGCATAAAACATGCAGAAGGGCTGTGCTTTACCATTTTTACTCAGAAAATCAACCCAATCTTACTAGGGGTACACAAACTTTTGCTTAAGATAACATATATACAAAAATACAGTTTGTTTGTGTTATATATACTTTTATTTTATATTTGCGTTAATATTTCTATCGGACCTGCTCTAGTTTTGATACCTGACACTGAGTGAGTTTACATGCACTTAATAATCAGATGACTGCAGAAAATCAGATTTTGTCAATAATCCGCTCAACATGTTTCCATGCACTTGAGTAATCAGATAATGGGAAAACTCCAGGTCTACATGAGTCACACAGTAATTGGATTTCTTCTTTGCAATCAGCCAATAAACACAGATGTAAACATAACGTAAAACTTAAAACTTCATGCTGCGGCTGTTTTGTTTGTTTTTTTTTTTAACATTGCGCCACTTTACCTGAAAATATGAACAAACATTATCTCTAAGATGAAGAATATTTAAATACTTTATTTCGTGTTTGAAAAGTGTTTTGCCGCTTGCTTATTTCCAGTACCGCAGTCTGTTTCGCACATGCGCAGACTGAGAAATGCGAAAGAAATCAGAGTAAGAGTTTATGAACTGAGAAATCTGATTACTGAGCTAAAATCCACCTCTCTTTATTGGATACTGGACCTTACTCCGATCTAAAAAAAATCAGAGTATGCTGTTTATATGACCATTTGAATAATCAGATAACTGCAGAAATCCGATTATGAACAGATAATTGAGTGCATGTAAACACACTCGTCAATATGTTCTGCAAGGATAATTATCTGGTTACAGCAAAATTTCACGTTGGAATTGAGCTCTGTCTAAATTGAGCTCGGTCTAAATGAATTAAAGGCAACATATCCTCACAACAGACACGTCTACAATGCGGTATGTAAGTACTGGACAGTGACATTTTGTTGTTGTTGCTGTTGTTTTGGCTCATTGTCACTTCATATATCCTCATGTTGAGAGGAAACAGTAACAGACTAGCATTGTGCAGATATCCCAGATTATATTGTGATAAACTGTTCCAATATACCACAGTATGCTTTTCTGAGCATGCTGCAGATATCATAAGTACTTAAGGAGCACCAACCAATTTATAGTCTTCTTGCATTTAGTGTAGCACAGTATGTGAAAGGTTTGTTGTCCCCCAGGTAGATGCACTAAATAGTGTGTATCCTGTACATGTCTTCAATGGGACTTTACTATAGTCCTGCCATATCGCCCACCCCGACTCCACACCTTCTCTTGTACATAACCTAATTGTCGGACGGAAGACTTCCAGCAATCGTCAACTGTAAAGGATCTGCAACCAAGATCTGAGTGATCTGTGGTCCCCTGAAGTGGGAGGACTTTAACCCCTTAAATGGAAGGGCCCATCGGCGTGCCCAAAGTTTTATTACACACTTCTATAACCTAAGAATAGCAAGTTATTATTGTTCAGCAGTTGCTGAACTTAGTGTGTAATAAACCTGGGATTTTGAGGGGTTAAAGATACAAAGGGTCTCTGTGATTTAAATGAAATAAATGTAAATATATTCAAATTAAAGCTGACATGTTGCACCTTAAAGGGCAAACGTAGCGCGATAACTGTTCATAGTGATGGGAACCAGACGTCTGAAGAAATCAAATGATTACGAATATGCTGCCTGATGCATGAGACATTGTTTTATGATAATTTTGAGATAAGGTTTTGACCTTAATAGCTTAATGGTTAATTTCACTAAATCACACCATTTAACAGTAAACCACTTTAAATGCCCTTGTTTACGTCTAAATGACTGAATTATGCAGATGTACAACATAGTTGATCATATTCATTTTTATTTATTATTTGTATATTATTTATTTAATGCATATCTATTTGTTATTTATCTTTTTTACATGTATTTTTTTTTTTCAGTTTAATTATATTTAAAGTTCAAGAAAGTCCACTGCTAAAATGACACGTTCAACAAATGCACGATGTTTCCAAAGTCAGTGAGTAATCGTGATCTCAATATTGACCAAAATAATCGTGATTAGGATTTCTGCAATAATCGAGCAGTAAACTTCAGTAACAGCCTTTGGGGAAGAAGCTTATGGGAGCAGCACTTTCAGCCAATAGCATAATCCCCCCGTCCCACTGCAGTCTCCTCCTCACAGCCAGAGGGGTATAAATCACGTCAAAGCTGCAGACTTCGCCTCAGACTGACCAGGCGCCCACACACGCCCCCCAAACATGCTGGACTCGCTAACGTTTCTCCTCGAGAAGCTTTTTCTTCTCACTAACTTCCACGTGTTCAGCAACAAGAAGTCGTGGTCGGCGGACGAGCGCGGACCGAAAACAACGACAACAGCGCCCCCCTTCAAGAGAGGCGACCTGCTGGAAGTGCAGCGCACTCTCTTCATCCACTTCGGCATCTACCTGGGGGACAACAAAGTGGCTCACCTGATGCCGGACATCATGCCGGTGCTGACCGGCGACCAGAGGCTAATCACGACGGTGGTGACCAACAAGAGGCTCATTCTGGGCTGCATTTACAGAAACGCGAGCATACGAGTCGACTCGGTGGAGGACTTCGCGTACGGCGCCAGCGTCCTGGTCAACGACATGGACAGGAGGGTGAAAACGCCGGCCATGTCGAACGAGGACGTGGCCAGAAGAGCCGAGAAACTCGTCGGGGCCATTCCGTACAGCCTGCTGTGGAATAACTGCGAGCACTTTGTCACTTACTGCAGATACGGGACACCTGTGAGCCAGCAGACGGAGAAGGTAAGGAAGCTAACCTAGCAAACTTAGTGTTTATGTTCTTGAGGCAAGCGAGGCTGGATCTCAAATCTCCCCCTTACTCCCTACGTAGTGCGCTAGGTAAGTTGGCTAATAGACATAAAAGTGCACTAAATGCTAAACGGGGAGTCTTACAGTCTATGACTCGGTCCCAGGTTGCTTTCTATTAGACATACGTCGCGCTGTTTGGATGCAGAAGTTGTTATTTCATGACCTGTGTAGTTCACTACATAGGGAGCAGGGGGCCATTTGAGCTTCATCCCCAATTATGCTGTAATGCTTTGAGCGAATTCCAGGTGGCTCTTCATTGGCCATGTAGTGCACTGTAAATAAGACACTTATTTCATACACTCTATAGAGCACTCTGTAGTCAGTATGGGGCCATTTGAGATTCTGAAATTAATATTAGATCACATGATTACATGTGAGGACATGTGATTGTGTGTGTGTTTTTTTTTTTAAAGTTAACAAGAACAACAGAATTCAAGGGTCAGAAGGTTCATAATTTGGTGCTATTTGTCAAATAAGTACCTTATTGGTCAGCAGGCCCTTGATGTGTTTTCTCTTTGTCTTTTCAGTTCTGTAACTGTCTGAAAATGGCCATCCGCGACCAAAGAATTGTGCTTCTGACTGTCCTCCTGGGAGTGATGTCCATCGTGTGCTTCGGCCTGGCACCTTCGACTACATTACCCACAATCCTAATACCCTTCACTCTATGGATGGCTGGCTGAGCTGCACTTTATAGACTACAGACATGAAACACTAGCCTCCAAATGGACTACTTATGATAAAACATTACAGCAGCCGCTGGCCCTGTCTAAACTGTCATTCAGTTTGATCATAGAGCCCAGCGATGCTGACGTGTGGTCTGTATTTTTGGTGCAATTTGCAGTTACAGTACTTGATAGCTCATATAGTTATATTCCATAAACAAGGAAGACTGTACAGATGCACACTGAAAGTAACATTTCAAGATGAGTCCAAAACAAGTGGGGCCAACACTGAGAGCGGACGGAATGTAAAAACGGTAAAGTGCCTTATGTGTATGACGGTGGATGTCATATTGCTTTACTCTGTGTATAGATCCCCATGTAAGACATGTATTTGCACACAATCATCTTTATTTTTTTAAGCACTGACACAAGTTGACTGTAAATCTGTATTGTAAAATAGTGTACATTTTAAATGTTGAATTTTTTGTGTAGTATAATAAAAGCAAAAAAAAAACCTTTGTATTTACTTTGAATTTCCTTAGAATTGAAGTGTCGAGTATTAAATGCACAGATGAACCCGACATCATTAAAAGAATAAGGTTCTGAGAAGAAGAGGGTTCTGTGTAGCACCATAAAAAAGGTTCCATATAAGTTGTAACAGTAGCGGAACCCTTTGTATTCTCCATCATAGCAATATAATAACAGCAACAGGCCTACAAATTGTAACTGCAACTGCAGTAAATAATATAATAACTTACCGTCATCTTAAGCTGAACTGATGGAATCGGCTCCACTTCTGTGATCAACAGTCAATCCCCGCAATCTTCCCAGCCCCCCTTACTGATTCAGAGTTTTAAGCCTTGCTCAGAGCTGACTGAACATTAAAAGGCCACATAAACAGAATCCAAGCAGTCAGTCACTGACGTCACCCATTTCTTGTTTATTCTAAGCGCAACACTTGGAGTTAAAATAATAGTTTAGCAAAAAGAAAAAAAATCTGGTTCGCACAATTTCCCTCTTACCTCAAATGTAGTCGACCAGCCAAGACCTGTGCCTGAGGTTTGCTTCTTTAATAGAGCTAATGTAGCTAACAAGTAATGAGAGCTAAGACCTCAACGGTTAGCATTGCACCTGAATCATTACACACTTGCCTCGAACCATGTCGAGTTGTTGAATTTCAAACAGATTTGCTTTTATGATTTCCAACACTGTATGATATTGTTATCTATAAAAAGATACAAATGTACAGACCCAACTGAAGCTCCAAGACGGCAGCTAGTGCTTAGCTATTTAGCTACATGGCATGCATTTTCATTATTATAGATAACAGTATGTCAAACAGTGTCAAAAACCACACAAGCAAGTCTACTTGAGATTATTTATCATCAAAAATGTAGTATAGTTTGATGCAGGTGTGCTGTGTGTAGTTGGGGTGTAAGTTTCCATCGCTTGTTAGCAAAATTAGCCTCGTAGCTCCAGCGCAAAACCAAAGGAGCTAAATTTCGGACACCAAACATGTCTTGGCGGACTAAAAAACATGCGGGATAACGGGGGAAAAAAAGGTACACAGTGATGTTGGGAGCTCTACTGGAGCCATGAGATCTACACAAACATCAGAGCTAAGACAACAGTGGGATCATAAATTACCTTTATTTACATTGCAAATCTGCTGTAAGCTGATTGCATTTTGACAAAGGCCCTGCTGGGTGTCTAATCTGCTTTGGAAGGGTCTTTGGGCCTTTAAAGTTCCCTAGGTCCAGAGTCCACTGGTCAGCTATTGCGTTTGAATACAGCAGAGAAGATTCGAAGGCAGGCTTCATTAGCAGGATGCTACATTATGTGAAAATATGATCATTTTCAAACGGATATTTAAGAAATGTAGTACGAAACACAACCGAACCCACTCCTGAAAGGTCAAAGATTTGACTACTTAAGATATTTATAGTGTGTAGGGATAATGTATTGATTTTCATAAAACCAGGGTCCATCTATGGCGGACCAGTGAAGAGAACAGGGTAAATAGTAAGCAAGCATCATACAATCAGCACTAGACTGTTATGTCTATGTGAACCCCTTAACTGGCCAAGGCCCACTGGTGGGTCCATAGTTTTATTACACACTTCTACAACCTAAGAATAGTTCAGCCAGTTTGCATTAAAGTCCCTGTAGTTACTGAATAATAAAACTTGGTATGTGGTAAGCCTGGAATTTTAAGGGGTTAAAGGAGAATTCCACCAATTTTAAAAATCGTCCGCATAATTTAATCGTTAAGATGTATAGACGGTCACTCAGAGTGGTTTGGTGTGCAAAGGTGCGTTGTAGAGAAACTTACTGAGTCACAATTGTTCACATTTGGTAGTGATAGTAACCAGATGTCTGAAGTGTTTGATGTCTCTAAAAGCTCCCTCACAAAAAGGTATTACACAAAATGGTTATGAATACAATACTCAACACCCGAGACTGTTTTATGATAGGCCAAAAATAAAAAACAAAACTATGACCTATAAGGTGAAGGGGTACATGTAGGTCATTTTAAGGCAAAATCATCCCCAGAGAAAACGTTTTCTCATATTTTCAACTATTTTATTATAATCAACATTACAAATAAAACTCAGAAGACTCGCGTAGGTTCACTGGTGGTTTCGAGCAGTAAATAAAAAGGCTATATTTGCATTGTCGATATCACAACCCCTGGATCATATTACCATCACTGTAAAGGAAATAAGATGATAAAATAAAAAAAAAAAAACGAAAAATAAAGAGAGTTGATAAGTTTCTCTATAACAAACTATTTCACATCAAACCAATCTGAATGACATTGTCTAGATCTCCGTTGAATTATACAGAAATTGTGAAAAATTGGTGGAATTCTCCTTTAAGTGTCTAGGCAGGTCTGGTCTTTCCCATACCTCTTGCAAATAAGCCTCTTTAAACAGGCTTTTCCCAACCTTTGTCATGACTGTGAAACCCCGCCCCCAAAGTCAAAGACTAGATTAACAGCCAGTCAAATGAATGTGAAAGATCTCCAACTACATGTTCACTCGGTCATGTTGACAACTTAGCATTCCACCCACAAACAGTCCTGATCAGTCCAGCCTGTTCGTTGTGTAACGCAGCAGGCCTCATTAGTCTCATCTCTACAGTGCAGCCTGTGACAAAACCACATAGACATCCACACTTTTTGGTGCCTAACAGAAGCTGATTTCCTTTTTTAGTAACAAATAAAGTGTCTAGTGTCTCTTAGAAATAAACACGCTTTTACTGTACCTTTAAATCTAATATTTGTTAGGTCTGATTCGCTGCCCTGTATTGTGCCTCATTCAAAAAGCAGTCCAGGCTAAAACACTCCTTATATCTTCAGTGTAATTGGGTGGGACTAAACTGCTGTAAGTGGAGATATGTTGGTTTTCATGACCTCACAGAAGCAGAAAATTCAAAGCAGGCTGTTTGGGCAGTTTGGTTCCCTTATATAAACTGAAGAGACTGGGGATTGAATGATAAGCTTAGAATGTAAATAAAATTGTACATTTTTATGCTCACTACAATACCCAGCATGCATCACACAAGTATATCATACAACCACTGGGAATCCAGCCACCGTCACAGAGGTTTTTGCCCTTTTGGCGGCAAACATTTGCATCTCTACCTAGAGTTTCCCTAGTTCCTCTCCATGAGTTTAAAACCATGTGAATTACTTTGTCATCTCTCAGCAACCAATCATAAAGGTGTCGATGCCATTGTATCTGCTCCGAGAGCCGCTCCTCAAACTCGTCCATCATGGTTTCATGACACGCCTCTTTCATACCAACCAATCACAGGCCTGGTCACATAGTGTTTTTGTCCGCAAAGTTCGTCCAGCTTCCAATAGCGAGCGAAGCCTTCACGCAACATCTGCGGTTGTTAGTTTCCTCCGCAACTACAAGAAGTAGGCTTCTTTGCATCGTGAAAGGGTTCTTCAGATTGATGGAGAATCCGAAAAGGGTTCTACGCAGCACCCAAAATGGTTCTTCTATTGTTAAAATCTTGACATCGTAATAATAGATGAACCCTTCTACCGTATACAAAAGATTCTCCTTCAATCTGAAGAACCATATCATGATGCAAAGAACCCTTTAATCATGCCAAGGGTTTTTTAAGTGTTCATGGTTCTATATAGAGCCATTTTTTTAAAATAAAGAACCCCAGAGAGCTGGATCGTAAAGAAACATGCAACATTTTACAATACACTTGCACCGTTACAGACAGAAGCATGGACAAACGCAAACTTCAAGATGACTCCTACTAGAAAATGATGCCCTCATAGGCTCCAGCACCCCCTGCCACCCAGGAGGATTAGTGGCTTAGATGATGAGTGAGGAGTTATGCAGTCCTCGTGATGAAACACACAGGTGCTAAGTGATCTTTAAGTACTAACGATATACACAGTATACTCAGAAAAGCGTATTGTGGCGGAATGTATCACTATAAAGTTAAAATATCGTCATATCGCCCACCCCCACGTCCAATTCACTGTAAAGAACCTTTTTACCCTTTAAGAATCCTCCACATAATACAAAACTTCTACCCAGGTTTTTCCTAGAACCATGTATTAAATTCCTCAAATGAATCCCTATTCCTTTCTAAAGATGAGGAGATCACAGAACACAGTCTTTAATAGTGATTCAGAACGACTTTGCATTGTTTCATTCAAAAACCAATTCAGGTTCTGAGGTTACGTCCGTTCGGGCCTTCCATAATCCCACCGCAGGAGTAAAACTTGCTCCTGACACAACACTACACAGAAGTGATCTTAAATATCAGCAGGAATCTGAAAGTTAACATGTGCTGCAACCACTTAAACACATTTAAGCTGAGGTTTAACGCCGATGTGACGCGCCTTCAATTCTATACTTTTTAAGCGCTTTCCCCTCTTTGTTATTTAATCCAGAAGCAGATTTCCACTCTAGATGGAATGCACATCCAGTATGCATTGTATGTAGGTAAAGCATATGTTGAAATAGCAGATTATGGCTAATCGTACTACCAAGTGTAAACGGGTTGGCTGCAGTGACAGAAACGCATGTGAAATTCAGCACGCGTGCTTCGCAGGCTGCCAGTTCTTGGGTTAAACAATGTTGACCCAGCAGATTAAGAGCTGATCCTTCAAAGAAAACTGAAACACACACTGAAACGGATGGGCGTCTGGCACCAGACGGGCCATTAGTACAGCTTACAGCGGTAAAGAATGCATTGCAGAATACCGAAAAGTTCACAGACTTGTTGACAAGCATACCAGCATCCAAAACACACACATATACTGTCTATGCTTTTTATGTTTTTTACTGGAGCTATGACGCTAATGTAGCTAACAGGTAATGGAAGCCTATGTATACTGTGTTAGCATTATGCTAACCGCATGCCTACGTCATTACAAACCAGCCTCAAACCAAGCTGAGTGGTTATGTAATCTCAAACTGACTTACTTATTGGTTTATTACACTGTATAACACACTGGTATAAAAAAACAGGCAAAAGCATGTACAAAATTCAAGCTTAGAAAACAGAAAACTGAACACACTGGAATGTATGTCGGTCACAGAATAAGCACCTCATCTGTACACCTTACATGTAATATGACACAAAAATGAATACAGACTTTGCACATGATGGTACTACATTCTTTAAAAAAGGGTTCTTTGAGATGCCATAGAAGAACCAATTTTAGTTCCCTGAAGAGCCTTGTTTGAAAAGGAGATCTGTAAGTGTGATGGACCTTTTCAAAGTTTAAAGAACCTTCACATAGTGTAAAGGTTCTACACCAATTTAAAGGCTCTGCATAGCCAAAAAAAAAAACAAAAAAAAAAACAAAAAACAT
>JAILXH010228795.1:6173-17793 GCA_023558415.1 Piaractus mesopotamicus | reverse complement strand
AAAAAAAAAAAAAAAAAAAAAAAAAAAAAAAAAAAGGTTCCTTAATGGTTCTTTTCTTGAAAGTACAGTTCTAGAAAAAGAATTTACTGGAATTTTGTGGAGTTCTTAACTTTAAAAAAGGTTCTTCACATTCTCATTTACTAAAGTCATCCTTTAAAGTACATTCTGTTGAAACCAACTGATTCCTCTGTTATTGTTCCAAAAACCTATTTGTATAATTAAATAATTAAAAATAAATAAATAAAAGAACTGAACATTGAAATAATTTGAATCTAGCAAAGTTTGTATTTTTATCTGATATATTTTCCAAATCTGCACTTTTTACATTCATGCTAATCATTTTCATTGTCCACTGTTGGGGGCATACTGCTAAAACACTCGCAAATTCAAAAATGAGTTTTGTTTTAGCCAAAGAAATTCCACTAACATAATTTCCCATGGTTTGAATACATTAATTGTTTTTTCAACTATTATATCTAGTTTTGGTATTAGTCCACCAATGGATTCATTCAAGTGCGGAAAGTCAGTGCGTAGCTTGATAATGTGAGTGACACAATCAATTACTGTGCATCAGCGGTTTAATGTGCCAATTATATGCGCATATTGCTGTTTCTTGCCACATTCTAGCATGCTATGACACATTCTGTTTGATGTTAATTATCCAAAAATGGGTTGGACTAACATAAATTTTAGCATGAGATCATTGTGTACACCACATATCCGCTTCTTACAATTTCAGGCATCCTCAACTTAAAACACCTTCCTGCATCCATGGAGTGCGCTGTGAATGAAAACTTTGGGAGTGAATGTAACTATAGATTTCCAGACTCAGTAAGTCCTGAATTGGAGTTGAAAGAGTTTGGAAGAACTTGCACAGGAGACTGACCCCCAATTAATGCCCTTGCTTGCTAAAGACGTTTACATTTGAGTGCCTTGCTTACGTCGGCGTGCCTTGCTCATGGACAACAGTGACCGCAAATAGAACCCATTTCGCAAAACGACTGGGACACATGTATTGTTACTTGGGACATATACATCCTATGGTCTTAAAGAAGTGGACAAGATAAAGAAAATGCTAAAGCATCTGTCGCTCTGCTTTCTCAAATACACTCTTAAAACTCTAAAGAGGTCAGCTGAAGAGAGTATGTCTTTGCCATGCTTTTGGAGACAAGGAAGACTTTGACAATGAACCCTTCATCTACTGCTAAGGGAGAGAGGTTCTCCTCAGGATTCTCCTCAAGACTCATGAAGGCTAAGCTTAGATACTGCTGAGAATTGCTGGTGATTCACTTCAATTCCAAGCATTTAATATGCATTATTTTGTACACTTTATAATGCATAGTCACCATTTTCCTACCCTTTTATGCGCTGTTAATGGTTATGTGGATGCTGTTCTCTGTTCTACGCCACTACCTTCAAAAAGGTCTGTGTACAGCCCCAAAGCCTACAATCTCCATATTATTCGACCTTTCTCCCAGCACACCTCTATTAAGTTTGTAGAGCATGGAGGAGTACTTACAGTGTCACAGTATCAAGTTTCATTTCAGCAAAATTCCTTGTCTACCCTCAGGTCGTACGTGCATCAGTTTTATCCACTTTCAATATCAAAGGACGGGGTGGCAACTGCAAAAGGCAATCGAGTTTTTTGACAGTTCCATCTTGGCCAATCAATAAGCATTAACGCTTAAGCCTAGTGACAATCAGGCCTTACACTCCATCAATCAATTTACTTTGTGATGTGTCTCTTATACTCAATTATCTTGCACTCTAAGTGTCCTGTTATGATTATTTCTTTAAATGTGCATCATTGCTGGATAAAAATACAGTTACATACTTATTCAGAAAGTATTCAGAGTATTATTCTGTAACAGGGCCATTTATGTCAAGGTTCATAAAATATGGTAACAAAACACATAGCAGGTCAAATATTAGGGAGGAAAAGGCTCGAGTTAAAATTGTACATTTTAATCATTTGAAATAAATCCAGGATTTGCCAACTTGTTACTTGCTCTTCCTTTTTTTCATTCATTATAAATGTGACACTTTTCTGTTCCATCCCCAAGACAGCACTAAATGCCAACCTCTTTTGACATTCGACTTCAAACGACTGCAATTTTCTGCTCACAAAAGCAATTTCATCCAGCTGAAGTAAATAGCACTTGGAGGTTAAAATGTCAAAGAGTTTATGCTAATTCCACTCTCATGATTTTAGGCTGCCTTATTAATGGTCAAGCTTATACTCTATACTCTGTGAAGAGATTTTTTTTCCCCCTACACATCGCTTTAAGGGCGAACAGCTGGGAGCAGGTGCAAATCAGTGATAAAAACCAGTGGATGAAAGCCAATTCAAATGGCTTATGGGAAACAATACTATTTGCACAAACGCAATGTGTTAATCAAGTACATGCTATGGAGAGTACACTCACGAGTTCTGCTTTCTTTCAACCTCCACATGCAGATTTACAGATGTTCTGATTTCACCAACAAGACCGAAGACAAATTCAATTCCAAAGAAGTACGCTCAAAAACAACATGGGCATTTACACTCATCAAGCACTTTTTTTAAATTAGGAACACTTTGGTATGGATTCCAAACATTCATTTGAGATTCTGGCTCATGTGGACATGATTGCGTCATGCAATTCCTGTGGATTTTTCAGGTGACTTTCACGCTGCAAATCTCCCATTTTGCTGAATTCAGATCTGGTCACTGGGAAGACCACTGAAGAAAACTGAACTCTTGGTCATGTTCATGAAACGAGTTTGAGATGACTTTTGCTTTGTGACATGATGCGTTATAATGCTGCACGTACCCATTAGAAGGGATGCACATGGGCAGCAGCAATACTCAAATAGGCTGTGGTATTCAAGCGCTGATTTATTTGTGTTACCAGGCCCAAAGTGTGCCAACAAAACATTCTCCACACCATTACACCACCTCCACCAGCCTGGACTGTTGACACATGGATTCATGTTGTTGGCGCCAAACTCTGACCTCACTATCTCTGCAAAAATCAAGATTCATCAGACCAGGCTATGTTTTTCCAGTCTTTGATTGTCCAGTTTTGGTGAGCCTGTGCCCACTGCACCCTTAGCTTTCTGTTCTTGGCTGACAAAAGTGGAACTCAATGTGGTTTTCTGTTGTTGTAGCCCATCCACCTTAAGGTTTAACGTGTTGAGCATTTTGAGATGCTTTTCTGCTCACCACCATTGTACAGAGTAGCTATCTGAGTTACTGTAGGCTTTCTGTCAGCTTGAACTAGTCTGACCATTCTCTGTCAACAAGGTGTTTCTGTTTTCTCCTCTCTCTGAAAGATGAAAACTTCAAGTACTGCTTATCTGATGGAGACAGTTTTTGTTGGTCTACCAGGTCTTGCACAGTTGTTACAAGTCCCATTTTCTCTATATCTTTTAATCATTTTTTAAACTCCAGTTTTTGAAAACTCCTATTTTTTCACCTCCTGTGGATTACTGGATATGTAATATACTCAGAAATGTCTCCTGAAAAAAAATTCATATTTAACCGACATTTTGACTTAATTAAAAGTAAAAAGCTCATATCGTGGTATCCCACGTTTCTCACTTTTTAAATTGATGTAGAATGTAGACATTGTTAATGTTTTACAAAAAGCATTTAGTCTACAAAATCCAAATATGAATACTGACCTGCAAAAAGCTATATCTCAGAGAAAAAAAAAAAAAAGAAAAAAGAAAAATGAAGTATACGGACCCTCTAAATAAAGGAAGTGGTCTCTTACTTCTGCCTCGTACACAACAGCCTGGATGAAAGATTGGAAAATCAATGATTACTACTTTTGGTACATACAACTAAACAAAGACCATAAATGAATCTTAAAATAAAATAAAAATACCAGAAAAAAAAATGTAGGATATGGGCCCTTTAAAATCCCACTGTTGTGGCTATTTTCTTCCCTTCTCTTCTCTTAAATTTTTAATCTAGCTTCAGCCTCATAGTCGTGTGTATATAAAAATAACAGATGTAGTGACATAAACAAGGTCAGCAGCAGGTAGGGGTGGCAGCATGAAG
The DNA here is from genome assembly GCA_023558415.1 of Piaractus mesopotamicus. NCBI lineage: Eukaryota > Metazoa > Chordata > Actinopteri > Characiformes > Serrasalmidae > Piaractus > Piaractus mesopotamicus. Next base: position 13,745 of record JAILXH010228795.1, on the reverse strand, counting down.
AAGACTCTTTCTTTCTGTCTCGCACTCTCAGCCCTTTGCCACCTAACACACGCTAGCTGCCTCTTCTCATAAGCCCTCCTAAGATCAAGATATTACTTTTCGGCAAGAGCCTCAGGCAATTGAAGGGAGTGTTTGCCTCCACCGTACGTTTGCTCAAATTGCTGTCATTTTTATTATCTAAACGTGGCCCTGAGGCAGGAACGCACTTTGAAAGGGGACCCCATGGACCACTTCTAAAGAAAGACTCCTGGTATTAACTGGACTGAATTAAATCTCCAAACGTGTGTAGGGGAAAGGATGAGGCCTTTAGGACCATCTCAAGCACGACCATGATTGGCTATGGAAGTAATGAAAATAATTAAGGTGGATTCTCTGGTGTCTCTCGGACATGAGACTGAAATGTGATTAGGTTATACTCTAATATTAAGCTCCTCTTTGTTCTCTAGTATGCGTTACAAGAAATATGAAACAAAAAGGAAAGCTTAGTTTAGACTAGGGATGCATCAAGACTGTTTTACTCAGACTGAGTACGAGTACATTTTTTAGCACTCGCCAATACAAAGTCTGATACCACACTGAGTAAATCTACATAGAACTGAGTAGTTGTTGGTGTAAATGAGTGCAAAACCTTGAAACTGGTACCAAACCAATATAACGGTATGATTTAACAGATCGTAATTATTTCTAAATAGATTTTCTTCAAAAAATTCTTATTGTGGTAAACATTTTCAATCTGCTCGGGGAACAATTTGCTTACATCCAGGTTCTCATTGCATGTCTCTCATTGCATTTAATAAAGGTTGTTTATTCTGAATATTTTCTAATAAAAAAAAACCCATTTAAATCCAGTTTATATCAAATTGCTTATATTATTGCTTAGACTTGCCTATATGGTTTCTAACGCTGTCTGACCAGTGTTAGATGGTTACTCAAAAAAAGTAATGTATTATTAATTATTAGTTGTACTCTCAAACAGTAATGGGATTACTTTACTTATTACTTCCTGGCTAAAAATAAATTTATTCTCACTACTCGTTACTTCTGTGTTACTCTGTAAAACCCACACAAATCCGTACCAACTAGAACATGCAAGGAAAAGCCCAGCAGTCCTTTCAGCACTTTCAGATCAGAGTAAACATCATTGATAAACATCATCATAAACATCAAGGTCTGCAACTATCCCTGCCTTTTCTTCAGAAGCCCTAACCAAAACTCTACAAAGGGGCCATCCTACCGGGCCCGTGAGCCATGTGAACCATTTGCAACTGCCACACAGTCACACCTGACACCCCTGTGCTCCCACTACTATCCTCCCTTCTTTAAAACAGTTTGCTCAATCTGTCAGTCTAAGAATAAGTAGATCCACGCCAAACAGAATGAAAAAATATTGAAACAAAGTTAAGCATAACACGTGAAAAATTATAGATGAAACTATTATTAATTTTACAGCTGCATCAGGCCCATTTAACCTGGCTTCCCCAGATTTCCCTTTACTTTTAAATATAAAATACTATTTATACAGTAGCTTGGCTGAATACTTGACGGTTATATTTACCGAGAGATGTGCATCCATATTGCCCAGCACGGCCAGCTAATCAACATTTTAAATTCAACATCTAATCAATCCATTGCTTTCCGTTTTGCTTTAGTCCAGAGTTGTAACTAAACCTGACTGAGAGACTAGATAATCATTGTCTTGTTTTAAAGTAATGTGTGCCTATAAAGTGTGTGTCATCAAGCCCATATATTGTCTGGACTGGACTGGACTCCACAGAGGCTGTTGCAGCAAATCATGCGTTTCATTTTGTGCACGCGCATACGAACACGTTTACGCATGATGTGGTCATCTTTTCTGAGATGCAGTTTGCAAACGTTGCTTGTTGGCATTTATCAAACATAACAAACAAACTTTTATTCATTAAACATTGCTGTTATTTGCTGACATTAAACCTGGAGAGGTGAGAACACAAGTTTACCTGATTGCTGTGACCATTCAGTCTTACGGTGTTTTTTCCCTTTTTCATAACCAGATATATAGTTCCACTTTACCCTCTCATCAAAGTCGTAAATAATAAGCACCTTTGACATGAGGCGGAGGCAGGGCCCTTACAGAATCTGGGGAGCCCTATGCAAAGTGCGAAGCATGTGTATCAGGCTGACTGGCTCTGCTGTTCTCTGAACAAGACGATTATGTTTGATTAACATTATCAACCAGTGATGCGATTTGAAAACCTAGAAACTTTGCGCAAACGATGTATCAAAGCATTATCTCCATTCGTTACTCAACACGACTCAATTCTAGAGCTGTAGCAGGCCCCACGATGCTAGCATGTTGACTGCATTTGGCACATCAGCACCATAACATGAGAGTACAGTAAACTGAAGCGCTTCCACATGACACTTCCACACTGCACCACTGCTGCTCACAAAATGCTCCTGTGTTATCAGTGTGGTTCAGTTATACTGACCACTTTCGGCGGGCTTTCCACATCAAGTGTGTGAAAGTCAATGGAGACACATTTGCCACACACAAAGCCTCAAGTCTAATTTTTTGCCATGAGCTTCATAGCACTAGAAGCATGTACAAGATACTTCCGCAGCACTTGTCTCTTACGTTCACTTCATTGAAAAAAAAAAAGCTTGCATTTTAATAATTTGTCCTATTAATGTTTTATGTCCAATGCTGCAGAGCATGTGGTAGACTAACCAAAGTTTATCTAATTCAGCATAATGCCAGGATGTAGAACAAATTTTTAAGAATGTTTGCATTCTGTGTGCATTCCTATGTAAGTCTCTCTATAGGCTACAGTTCACTTGTATGTTAGAGTTCAGTTCAAGCAGCTGGTTTCTGTTTAGTCTGTTTTACAAATGAGATTTTTTTAAATAATTCACTTATTTTATGTCTTTAATTTATAGTTTTATAAAGCAATTCATTGATACATTTGTTTGCATGTTTGTAATAGTGGTTTATATGTTTCTCTAAGCTGCTTTTATACATGTTGCTGAAAAAACATCAACATGTGCAGAAATGTGGGGCTCTCTCATCTTCAGTTTGTGAAATATACAGCAGTGGAAATTTTTTGCTGCACTCACTATTAACTATGAAGGTTACATGTGCGCAATATTACATACAAGAACATGCACAGAGGACAAAAAACACACACAATTTATATTTTAAATGTCAGAAACCAAATATATGACTTGCTGTTATCTATAATAGTCTGACATACAGTGTCAGAAACCACATCAGTGTATTTGAAAAGACTTGAGCCGAGCGTATTATGATTTACACACTCAGTTTGCATTAAAGCAACCTGGCTGCCATTAAGTGTTAGCTACATTAGCTTTGTAGCTCCAGTGCACAGCTAAAGAAGCAAACTGCAGACATTAGACATATTTTGGGTGATGTGCATTTGGGGTAAGGTGAAAATTGGCCAAAGCATCCCTTTGAGCCTGTCGGTTTTGGTAACTAGGACCAAACTCAATAATCAGTGTGTTCCTCTTCCCTCTTTGCTGTTCATCAGCAAATGACAAAATTAATGATATCTCCTTCTAGCTCCCTCTGCCCAAGCCTCTGGAGCAGCAGAGCTGATCATCAAAATGAAAATGAAACATTTGTTCTAGGCTCCTATACACCGCCTTTATGAGGCAGAGTGTTAGCATCAGCCATGGGGCTTGAAGGCCTATGATTGATGGCCAATAGGCGGAGGCTAACTTTAGCCCCTAATGGTTTAAAATATGCTTGCGTCGCTCTCTCATGCTCGGGCCAAATGAGCCCATGTGCCAATTTATCAAAATGCTCAGGCCGCGGCTTAAAATCAGGCACTCGCCTCCTAATGCCCTTGATAAATGTTCTTCTTTATTTTTCTTTATTCATCCCTTTCACCTGCCTGCTGGTAACTGGATGCTTTTAGCGATTAATTTTAATCAATATTTGTTTGGATGTAGGAGGCCTCACTTATCATAAGGTGTGTCTTTTTATGTATTCCATCATGAAAGTAGACAGCTCTGAGGCTGTGCTCCAGAGACAGGGCCTTTGGTAAAGCCTGTGAATAAAGTGTTGTTTGCACAGTATTGTTGGGAGGTCATCAGTTTTCAAAACTAGATATGCCATACTTAAATTATATTATTCACACAGCCAAGATATTATTCAAAACGGCCAAGATATTATTTAAACAGCCAGGTATAGAGTTTACCAAAGTGGAAGATGTGATACAGAACACTCTAAAAGAACAAACTAAGGATATGCATTTCAACTCATTTTGATATTCAGGTATCTGAAGGTGTTAATGAACAGATACTGGGTTAACCGCAGGAAAGGAAAAAATGACAGACTGGTGTTGCACAAAAATTTAACAGCACGCAGAGAAGCGAATCCAGACTTGGTAGGTTTTCTCTCAGATGAGCTAATGAGTTAACAGAGCTAATGCATGCAAAAGAGAACTGTCTTCTTAAAGGTGCACGATGTCAACAGGTAAGCTTCTGGAAAGTCAGGAAAATACAGTTCCACTTTTTCTGGATCTAGCCAACATCAGCTATAGTAAGTAGCAAATACGAGTGATCCCACCAACATTTTGCAGTCTTGTCAAATCAGTTTCACTGAATTGTTTTTCTGTATATTTTCTCTGTCTTTCTGTAATAAAATGAGACAAATATCTGAATAACGCTTTATATATTCTAATATTGGTACCTCAAACAGTTAATCGAAACTCCACCATGCTTAACAGATGAGGTAGCATGCTTTGGATCATGAACAGGTCCTTCCCTTCTCCATAAGATGTTGTTTCATAACATTGTAAATATTTTTATTTTATTTTATTTTTTTTTGTCTTGTCAAATTCAACTCTGGTCTTCCAGTTTTGGGGGTATAACAGTGGTTGACATCTTGTGGGAAGCCCTCTGTATTTACTGGTTATTTACTGGTTACGGTTCTTGGCTTGGACATACAGTCTTAATAAAACTTTAATTTAGAGATGCAAGATGGTCTAAAAAAAGTGTTGCACAGTTTCCATTTGACCAATATTTGATGGCCTATTTATCAGGAGGAGCAGAATCTTTAGGTGATGCTGGACTACTGTGCTAAAATATCTGCAGTGTATTCATTTCAATGCATTTCCAAACCTCTACAAATAAATACCATACTTCTCCCTAAATCGAATCCACGTGGATTATGTAAATGCATATATATCGCATATATCAGCGTCAACACTGAGATACGTACGTGAAAAATACTGGATATCGGCATCAGCTCAAAGCTTCCACACCTACTTTTAATTGGTGTGTGGAGGTTCCTTATACTTTAAAAATGTCATTTACAAATTCACGATCCAAGTTCTTTATGGAACCATAGGTTGTCTACAGCGTCACACCCAAGAACCCTTTTTGTCATATTTATTTTTAAGAGTGCATGCAAAAAACAGTTGCACCGCAAGACTGTACCAGAGCACACCAACACCACGGCAACTAGCTGCCACTCCTCATATAGCAGTGATGTATCAAAATCCATCCACTGTTTGAATATCCCACCAATTTCCATCAGTTCAACTACAACACAGTTCTCGCTGTGTCTAGTTCACATGTGCAGCCTCTTGTCAGTGCATCCTGTCTAATGATCCCTAACCAAGACAAATGCTCAGCCTCTCCTGCCTGACCTCTGAAAAGGTCAAGCAACATCAGCTAGATTCGGTTCTATGAAATGTCATTAACCTCCGCTGAAAGGAGCAAGTGTTAAGCACAATTTCCCAGAAACGGGCCAGAATCAGCCGAGCTGCTGAAGCTTATGAATTAACTCGACGCGTGCACATTTTTCACACCTCTTGACAATGTCAGGCTGAAGGAAAAGGAAGTCATCTACTCTGCAGTGAGAGGAGGATCTTGAGCCAGAATGCACTCAAACCGGCGTCACTTAAACGCTGTTTCAAAGAAAAACCAAGACAGTCAGAAGATAATACACGGCAGATTTTTTATTTTTTTTTTCTTACCACAATGTTCAAGCGTCATGAAAAAGTAAATATTAATCTTTATCTTCTGCTGAATAAACGTTTTGCTGCCTTCGGGGTTTTATTTAGGAAGAGACAATGCAATCCCATGAGATGCAGAGACACTGCACATTTTATTTCATGCTTCTGTCTTCTTCTTCTTTGCCCCAGTGGATGACCACAGCCATTTATTTCTGTTCTTCCTATATTTCCTCATTCAAAGCAGGCAATTTTATTTTGACAGCAATTTGTATGTAAAGTGAAGCTGCCCAGCACTGCGCAGCCCGGTCTCTGCCTTTCTGCTATTTGCTGATACTGCCCTTTCTTTCTGGAACAGTCCAAGACATCCCCCCTGTGTGAATTGCACTTCTTGGAAGGTGTATTAGCGTACAGTTAATGTTGAACTGAAAATAAGAAGCCTTTTTCTAGTCTCACTTTCAATTTACTCTTCGAGTTTTTATTTCCTCCCCCTTAATACTATTCCTGAGTTTCCGTAAGCAATTTCGCAAAAGAAAATAAAAGCGCCTTCGCGCTCCCTCTCTCCTCACTAAATCATTTTCATCTGTGTTATTTATAGGTGTATTAAGCCAAAAGCTCCCACTCTTGCTGGGTGTTTAAGATGCATTACTTTTGGGGCACAGAGGCTTGTTCTTCAGCCTGGTAAAGTCATTACTTGCGGACATCAATTAGAGGGACGCTGTACAGCCTTATTTTTTTTTTCACCTGTACAATGAAAAGAAAAGGGAATGAAGATGTGCTATTTTATCACCAACAGGCTGAATCTTCAGAACAATGCATGGCATTGCAACACAAAGAATCCGCCACTTAATCCATTTTACTACCATGTTAGCTGACAATAAAGAGATATTAAGCAGAAATGACAATGAAAACAATAACAAACACTTGACAAAAGTACACAATAAATACAGCAAATGTTGGGGCAACCCTGGTCAAACTACACGTTTTGTTGATTTTCTAAGTGAAAATGAGTTAACACATCCTCTATAGCAGGAGTGTCAAACTCCACGAGTAAAAGAGACATCTCAACAAATCTGTGGGCCAGAGAAAAAAAAACAAAAAAACAGTTTTTATTTCATTTTTAATTAATGTTGTGCTATAACCCAAACCGGCCATTGTTTATTCAAAATATGCAAAAACTTCAGCAGTAAAATATGGGCACTTGTAGTAGAGCTTGAAATATTACACTAAAACTTGAAATCTTGAAAATTTTAATGTCCCCAGGAGATCTTTTAAACCTACCTATTTGCTTGAACTAGACTCCTGGCATCCTTTCTTTGCTGCAAGTTCATTAATACTTGGTCTCCGTTTCTGAGGGGCTGAGCTGACGTTGGGTGTTTATGACGTTAGGTTGAACAGCAGCTGAAATGCAGCTAGTGTGTTTGGTGATATAACTGGTGTGGAATTGGGGTGTAACTGCTTTCCCATAGTTTGTTGTTTGGGTAGGAGAGTTGGAGTGCACATAACACTGCAGTGCTTGCTGGGGATTGTAGTGCAGCGCGTTATGAAATGGGCTAATATTAATTGAAAATTAAAATACTTCTGCGGGCTGGAGAGGATTGTGTCGCAAGCCTGA
>JAILXH010228774.1:657-10966 GCA_023558415.1 Piaractus mesopotamicus | reverse complement strand
CTCTTAGTGCCCAAAAGATAATTCCAGAGTTATTCTGAGGGAATTACAATCTCCCACAACCCACTCATAAGCTGGACTCAAAATTGGTCCCTGTTACAGAAATAGTGCACTATATTGTTTGCCAGCCATGTTGTTCAACAATTCTTAACTGTAAATCTTCTGGTCAATCATGGATATTCTCCAACCACGCTTGAAGAAAAGTCACATAATATTCACGTGAAAAAATACATGTGATTTTTTTCACACTTAACATGTTAAAAACTCATTATCATATGAGAAAAAAAAAAACCTGAGTTCACATGTGGAAAGATGCATGATTACTTCTAAGCACATGATTTTTGCACACTTTACATGTGACATATGTGACTTTTCTGTAAAGGCATTTCATTATAGAATAAATGCCATGTAGTGAGAAGTGAAAAAGGTAATGAGTGAAGCAGTCAAAACACTGACAATTTTAGCAAACACTGTAGATCACTACAAGAGCTGAATGTGCAACAAAGTCCACTGCGAGTCTCTTGTTACCAAGCAATGGACAAAGGAATTGCTGAGCCACTGGAAATTAAAACTTACCATACTCGCACAACTCACTGGCTAAACACTGTAAAAAGAGCAGCATAGTTTAAAACAAAGACCCTAATGCATTTACTGCCGGCTGCTCATCATGAATGGTAACTGTTCTAGGTTACTGCAATCAAGTAAATGTAGCCTAGCCAAGTTTTGTACTGTTTTCCCTGGTCCATGTCCTTCATACTTTTCAACGCCCAGATGTGAAGAAACTGTTGGAAACTGTTCACTTTTGATCAACTGACTTTTTTTCACCGTCAGTCTCCAGCTCAGCAATACAAGCTGAAAAGGTAAATTTGGACACAAAACACCTTCATGATTAAAATAAAAACTTACAAAATCCATCAAAATGTATCCTAACAAGATTTATACACATAAAAAATGTTTCAATGAAAAGAAATGATGTAAAAAAAAAAATAAAAATAAGGTAAACTGCAAAGAATTCTAGAAAGCTCTGCTCCCAAGCTATGTTATTCATAACACAAGATGTTAAAATCTAAGAGTTTAAAATCTGTGAGAGTATCTGTGAGAGTACATATCTTATTATACTCATTTATATGTGAAGCAGTATTTATCTGAAACTAATGCAGTATAAATTCAAAATTTAAAATACAACTAGGAAATTAAATTACATTGGTGATCAGAGTTTTTAGCTCTTTAAAACTGGTATTGACCATAAAATATTTATATTGGTCGGGCCAAATACAGTACAGTATTTACTTACGCTACGCATGTAATAAAAACACATTGTACTTAGGACACCTTATACAAACCAGAGCCGCTCGACCTTGAGAGCTGCAGGACTGACACACTACAGCTCTGAAAGCACTCTGGGAGCAGCAGTAATAGCAGCAGTCAGTGCTAATATGTCTACCGTAGCACAGGATTGGCACAGAAACACACCAGCTTCCTTTGCCAGAAGAAAATATGAGCTGAAAGCACAGAAAGCTCAAAGACCGCCAGGGTGAGGCTTTGACTTCACTTCAACAATTCTGTCTGTCTGTCAGCTAATATGAGCTCAGAAAGACAAGAAGTCGACTTTGTGTGCTTTAGACAAACCCATATAAAAACCACTTAAACTGTGTCACATAAGGTGACAACTGATATCATTATTGGGGCTGTCACTATCGCTTATACTAACATTCTACCACTTACTTTGACGATGAATCTAAAGGTCAAACAATAAAAATGAACTGAACAATAACAAACCATGAATAGTCTCTCAGATTCCAAAATCCCTGACTGGATAAAGGTGAAGTTTTTTTAAAAAAAGAGTTCATAAGCATACATAAAAAATGTGGCACAAAATCCATATTCATGTCCATCGGGCTCTGTTTCTTACTATAAGAAAGACTAGAAGGAAAATTTAAAAATGCAAATTGCCAACTAATTACTGTCCATTCATCAAGAAGGTAAATTTGATGGTTTCTTATAATTGCATGCTTAAGTTTAATAAAGTAATCATCACTGTCCTAAATGTTATTAATACAAACATCAGGTGATGTATACTGTACGGCTTTGGGTAAAGAAAACATATCTATTATATTACATAAACACATTTCATCTCTATTAACAGTGTGCTGTTTTGTTCGAAATATGTTGGCAGAAAATAATCAGAGAGATGAAAGAGAACACCAAACAAGTGCATGCAGGGCTTGAACACAACTGCTCATCACACTCCTGGCAAAGGAGATAAGGGGACTGCAAAAGCACACACACACACACACACACACACATACACACACACACTGTCACTCTGTCACTCTGGACCAAGGCACTCTGAGGCAGACAGCAGTGTGAGGTCAGGCAGTGGTACTTGTACAGTGCTGTTGGGGGTGGTTGAATGGCTGAAAGAGGGGGCAGAGAGCAGGGAGAAATCCATGGTCTGACGCTTGGCCCGCGTAGACAGCACCGTGTCCTGACACTCCGGCACGAAATGTAGCATGCTGGTGGAGTGACGGCGTGCAAAGTGCTCCCGCTGACAGCATTGAGAGCAGGAAGCAACCATACAACCACGAGTTAGCACACAACTCGTGTACACACACACACACACACACGTACACCTACAGAGCACACACACTTGTAAAGTACAGATAAAAATTGTTTTCACTTTCTGTCCTTATGTCTGTCTCTCTCCTCACATATAGTCCTGATGGCGCTTGCTGATGGCATCTCATACCTGCCTATCACTAATACATTGCAAAACTAACAAAACAGTGATGACCCAGCAAAATAAATATAACATTTGTGTTCCATCAACCCAAGAAAGGGACAGGCAAGTCCAAATGTGATATTGTCAACTGTCTCAGCAATGCAAATCTTGAACACAAGATACATACAATAATTGCTCTGTAGGTCTTTAAAAATGGTGTAGGTTAAGTTGTAAAACTGGTGAAGTGTCTTTGTTTTTGCTTTGCTGTTGTTAGCAGCCTTTAGCATGCCAACTAGCCAGCTAGCAACGTAAAGTAATGATGTATTAGCAGTCATGTATAAGAGATGGCGTTGTTTGCAACCTAAAGCCCATCAAATCAAATATTATGGTTTTGAAATGTTAAAAAATTACAGCAATTTACTGCAATGGCTTATGAACAGCTTTGCCCACCATTGTTTTGTTTGAAAAGGGAAATTAATTATTTGAATGAATGATTTCTGGGCAAGTTGGGCTGCTGAAGTGAACATTTGTGTTCACTCTGCCTCTGCCCCCTCCAAGGGGTCATCACTTTCGGTCATCATGTATTGGGCCTAAAGGTTTTGCCAGAGATTCCCCAAGGGGAAATGGTGTGTCCAAGTGGACAAGGGCTTATTCAAACCAGTCTTGAAACGGGCTTGAAAGTCTGCTTGCACACGGTTAAACATGCCGGTTTGCACAATTCTGGTAACTAAGAAGCGAAGACATCAGTGGCAAATCACGCATTTTCAAACAAATGCACGATTGATCATTTACTCTACACACAGACAGAATATACACTACATACTACCTTATCAAGGGGGTGGTGTTTGTCGTTGTGGCGCTCTGATAGGCTGTTTCCTGAGTCAGTGCTGATGAGGGAGCCACGGGAATCAGCGTGCCGGACGGAGCTTGCATTCGGAGTCGAGGTTGTGTGTGGAGAGGCTAGGCCACAAAACCATTTCAGTTATTCACTTTTAACTCACACATTCAAAAAATATCTAAAACACTGTGTACATAAGACCCATTATTAATTAGCCTCCTCCATACTTCCATACACATGTTTGATGCCCAAAGTCTGCTTCTTTAGTTTTGCACTGAAGCTATGAGGCTAATATAACTAAGTAATATAAGCTTGTATCTCACTACGTAGCACTATGAAAACTCCATGTCAAAATAAACTGCCTCACATTGTGTCAAAGTGTTAAGTAACATCAAATAGTATTACTTGTGTGGTTTCTGTCCAACACTGTATGACATACCATTTTACTGCATAACAATGAACAAAAGTATGTCACATGTACGCTGCTAACAATAGTAACAACAGTAGATGCTACAGTAGGTTTTTAGTACTTTTCCCAGTTTTATGAAAAATAGTCTGTCAAACAGTGCGATTGGCTGATACTACATTTAGGGCAACAGGAAACTGTGTTGTGTACATTTTTTGCCTGACTGTTCTTTAAAATCAGTGGCTGTTGGGTAACTGCAGTTGTCCTCTCTCACCTGTTCCAGAGATGACCCCAAACACATCCTTGTGGAGGCTGCTCTCTACATGGCCCCCTGCTTTAGGAGGTGTCATTAATGAACTGGTGAGGAGAGGTTCGTCCCGGCTATGCTGTAATACACACCAGATTGTCATGAATAGAAGGAATAATGGGCAATTTCCATAGCTGTATTTACAGACTGTGGCCTCCAGGTGTCAGTCTTACGCTGTTGGAGAGGCTGTTGGCGAATGGCGAGGTGTCTTTAATGTTGAGTCTGTGGACGTTCTCCTGAAGTATCCCAAAGAGTGGCAGGTAGAGAGTGGCCAGCCTCGCTTGCTGACTCTGAAATATATACAGATTCATGACTCAAATATAATACATACATCATGCACAGCCTGTAGTTCACACAGTATTAAACTCTCTAAAACATATGCACAATGAACATTTAAGAATATGTACGACTGTCCTGTCTAAGTTAACTGAGACTCACCTTCGAGATGTAGCGATCATCAAAGGTATGTTTCATCATCAGGTTCTTCAGCACCTGGATGGCTATTTGGCGGATGTCTCTGAACTCCTGTAGAGCCCCACTCACCTCCCTCAACAACAAGCCCACTAGAAAGTGGTTCTTACAGAAGTCATCTGTTAGAGAGTAGTCCAACTGGAGATCTGAAAGAGAAAGACAGAGAACAGGGTACTAAGAAACTCACTGACTATGGAGAGAATATAATAAATTATATAGCAAAATGTAAAGCAGGTATTTCTAACTAAGACAGTAGAGTTTGCTAGTGAAGGGGTTTACATACTTATCAAACATATAATAACATGCAACAAATACTTATTCAAACTATTTCACTGTGATGCAACTCAAATCTAAAAAAAAAAAAAATAAAGAGAGAAAAATAGACAAAACTAAGACAAAAATCATTAGGCTAATAACTCATTACTATACCATACACATTTAGCTCTAACACTAAATGTGGTATAGTGGGAATGGACATGGAGTGAAAACAACAATTTGAGTGTCTTTTCATTAGAGATGACAGCAATGTGATTGCTCAACGTTGATTTCATTAGTACAGTGTTGATCACCTAGTGATTGGTTATTGATCAGTCAGGCAGGCAGAACGCCTCACCTACCTACAGAAGACTGAGACTCCATACTGGAGTAGTGAACTGCTGATCAGCAAAACACACAGAACAAAAGAGCACAACACACCAATACACACTAAGATAATCATGATCTTCAATACATAAAGATTCAGCTCAAATGAGATATTCAGATTTTTAAGGTTAATACTACCCACTCCAGATATTACATACAGGGATTCTACACTCAGAAGCTACTACAACAACTAAAGAAAAACAATGAGTAAGGCATTTTAAGAAAGTTAACAAGGGATGTTTTTCTGTGTTGTGGTTTATGTCTAGTACGAGTTAATTAAAGATTTTTCCCCAGAGAATTATTCCTCAGGCAATTCTGAAATGAGGACATTATAAGTTGTGATAAAATTTTCACACTGTTAGCTGCATATAAGCATCAGTGTTTGTCCTAACCTTGGAATCTCTGTATCCGCCCTTTCCCAAATGGCATGGGCAGATTTAGAGGGATGTAGTGTTCGTGGTTACACACCACCTTCAGAAACTCAAACTTAAATTCATACAGTGTCTGTGGAGAGAAGAATGGAACAGCAATACAAAGGTGTGAGGATAACAAAGCAATGTGTACAGCACACCTTAACGACAGACTAAACAAGTGTAGACTCATATCATTGCAAGATGACTCTGCTGAATTGCAACATTACAGAGGATTATGGTAATTATGTCTGTGGTGAAGGCAAGCTTTAAAGGTTTCTGAATGTGAAAAAAGATGGAGATACAGTTGTTTGCAAAAGTTTGGGCACCCCTGGTTGATTTTTAAGTGAAAAGAAGTTTATTTGCTGAATTCTGCATAGTGGGGGAAAAAAGTAAAACATAAAATGTGGCCTGTGCAAAAGTTATTTTTGCCCAATATGTTGAACTAAAAATGAAATAAAATTGTGTACTAAAATTTGTCAGATTTAAGTTTGCATTCAAACTTTTGCCTTCAATTATATTCATGCAGGAAAAAGCACCTTTGCATCTCCAGGCATAAAGCAGTTGATGTAGTTGTTGATCTGCTTGAAGACAAATCCTCGGTCCATGAAAGTAAAACAACGCTAAAGGCACAAAAGGAAGATTTTGGTTATTTACATTCATTCCCTTTCACTTATTTCTCAAGTAATTTCTCTAATTCGTCTGCCATAAAAACAGAACAATGAAGGCTCAAAGCCATAATAAAGCAAAAAACCCATTAACTTCATCATACACAAAGTCTGAGCGCAGACGTAGTAAATCTGCTGACTACTGAGTGCTAAATTCTAGAATGGTGAGAGATGTTACTCTGGAGCAGTGTACAGACACTGCCTCTGCTCACCTTAATGAAGAAAGCCAGGCTGTGGTTGGCGTTGCGAGCTGCATCCAGGTTGTCTTTGTATTTCTGCACAATGTGAGGCATCAGCATGTTCACCAGGGTCTCCACTGTGTGGTGAAACGAGGCTGAGAAACGCTGGTTCCTGGACAGCTATGGGGTAGAGGGCAAAGTTCAAAAGCTTAGAGGTCAGAGTCCATCCGCAGACAGGTCTAAATCTGAATTTTGCTCATGAGAGGGTAATAAGTCTCACTGAATAAACTGAAAGCATCAAAAGAACGATATTGTTAACCCCGTTAGGCCCACTACCATGTGCCTCAAAAAACATGTCATATTTTATTGATTTAGTTCTCGCTTCAGATATATATCGATTCAGAGATATTTTATTAGGATTTGATGAAAAGTTATTGTTTTGTACATCAAAAAACCATCCTTTACACTTCTGCCATATTTTTGTTATTCCTTGACAAACGAAAAAAAATGGAAGCACAGATGCAAACGTCAATACTAAATGTAAACTGAACGAAATTTATTGTATAACAATGTAACGATATAATTTATATTGCCATAAGGAACCAAATATTACCAAAAGATATTATATACCAAAAGGACAGTGATGACTATAGATCATGGGTTAATTCTGTGATGAAAACACTCACAAGCAAGCATGCAGTCAGACTTACCCTGACTTTACCGCTTTCTATCAGGTACTGGGCCATGGACTTCACTAAAGCCTCAAAGAAATACCAGGAGTACTAAACACAGTAACACAAAGAATCATGTGAGAAAACTGTGAGAAGAATCATGTGAGAAAATCTCACAAAAAGATGTCAGCAGGATATGTCTGGGAATTAAATACCTGTAGACCATCATCAGAAACCAGTGCTGTGCGCTACAGGTGAAAATAAATCATTGCAGAGGACAGAGACAGCAGGTGCAGCTCACCTTCAGCAGTTTGTTGCTGGTGAGGAAGTCAGTGGAGGGCTTGAGGATTGTGGTCATGGCTTTGGCCAGCTCCTCATGCACTGTTTTACCAGTAGCTGTGTTTGCATCTGTCTTAAACACATACTACACACAGACACAGACATGCATACACACAAATAACAATCATGAGTTCTTGATAACTTAAAAGAATCCGCGACCTTGAGTGAAGGACTGCCAGTGTGACTAAGACTTAGCTTGAGTCGTCCCCTGTCCCTAACATCCTGACCCATAACTCGAATGTAGTACATTACATCATTGGTGCTGCTTAAGGTGCTTACCTTGACATATGAGCGGAGGTGATGTTCCAAACCCTCCTCATGGCACTGAGCTACAACATGGATCATCACTCTGAGAGAGGGGAGAAGAGAAGAAATAGTAAATGGTAAATAAAATTTAACAAGAAAAACACTAAACATTTTTCTTCTCCTGAAGGTTTTTGTGACAGTGATGAAATATATACTAATATAACTTAAACACTTTGTTTAAGTTGGTAGGAACTGACCTGGTGACATTGACGGCGACGTCTTCATGTGCTGCGCTGGTAAGCACGCGGAATAGCTGGTTCAGGATTGTAGGGAGGAAATTTATCATCACATGAGCCTCCATTGCATGCAGACTCTGGAGGGGGCATATACAAGATCCTTCAGACATCATTAAGGTTAGTCAACCATCTTCTAATTTTAACAGTGGGTGGAACACTGCAATAACAGCTCTCTGGTGGTTTTGGATCACTTGCTGCATATCTTTCATCTATTCGACTGTGAGCAATTTCAGCTAGTCTCTGTTTAATTACATTCCCATGAGTTTTACTCCCTTATTGAACAACTGCATATAGTTGTATATGGGTGTATTGTGTTTGTTACATTTCTGTGCTATTGGCTTTATCACTTTCACTGAGGCCACTTCTACTATATAGTCTGTTTTTGTTACTGTGCCTTTAAGATTGATATGTAAATAGTCTCTGCTTTGACTGGCTGCCCTGTATTATGCCTCATTCAAAGAACAGTCTGGACTGCAACACACCTTAAAACTTCAATGTGAATGGGCAGAGCTAACCCGCTGTAGGCTGAAAAGGAAGATGTAAGTAAATGCGTTTTCATGATTTCACAAAATCAGTTAATTCAAAATGGGCTGTTGTTACAGCTTAATTTTCTTATACAGACTGCGGAGTGACTGTTCCGTTTTAAAACTTTTACAGTGTTTTATACTACGTACAACTGTAGGGAAGTGAGGTTTTGGTTTGGTTTTTCAAGGGCCCTTTAAAGTTTAAATTCTGTGTTCTGTAGTGTATTCTGGATAGTGTTTTAAATGCCAGTACCAAAGACAAAATTCCATTCTATATCAACTTAATAACAAATAAAGTATTATTATTCTGATCTGGACATAAACAGACACCCAGTCAAGACCCTGCTGATTGACAGGCGCTCTATCCCACATGATAATTCAATACTATCCAGCCTATCATTTATCAACTAGTACATTTGGGCACCTCCATACTGTGGTGGAAAACTCCCACACCCAGCAGCTCCTGGGTGGAGGACCGACCACGCCGACTGTGAGAGGTCACTGTGCTGTTATCAGAGTGGGATGGCCTGTTTACACACATACACACTCCACAGACCAGGCCTGTATATGGAGTTCTCTACTCAGTGCCCTGAGTGTATTATGAAAGTGGTATTATACTGCACAAACAAGCCTGACTCTGCAAACATCCTCAGGAAACACATGCACAGGCACCCAAATAAATGGACTGGGTAAGGTGGAGGTGAGGGAAAGAGAAAGCATGAAAAATGGCTTTACATTGGCACTTTCGCTGTTATTCTGCAGTCATACCTTCAGGTATTTGACCAGCTCTCCTCCTTTGGGCTGGGGCATAGACACACTGCTCTCACAGTGGAGGAAGAAGTTGTGTAAATGCTGATCCTGAAGGCAAAGCAGAAACTAGATTTAAATTATTTGCAAATGCATTTGAAAATGATTATAAAGCCAAAACCATCAAGAAATCTGAAGACTGAAAGGCCTCTACACAAACAAACACATGCCCTGTTTACACTAGAAACAACAATGTGTGTGAATGGATGCTCAAGCAGAGCGTTAGCAGCAAAGAATACTAAAATATGTAATGTCAGTGGTTGAATAACCCAACTTATTTTTTTTTTTTTTCAGGTGGTTTCCACGACTGGAAAACTAGTCTATAAATTTCTAGATTTTCTAGGACGTGTGAGGACCCTGCCAACTTGCCATCCCTTATTTCTTGGTAACTTCACCTGGAATGCTGTGTACTGTGATCAAATGTTCAATAAAGCAAATACAGTACAGACTAGGCCATGACTACTCTGCACCAGTGCCACACCAGCCTGATCTAAAAATAAACATTGTACATTAAAAAATGAGATCCGATCAATATGTGGTCAATCTGAATATTTTAAAAGGGCAAGTGTAAACAATCAGATCAATGTTATAGGATGTCAAATTCAAATGTAAACAGGGACAAAAGTACAGAAAACAGTGCCTTTCTCATTAACTGAGAAGGGTCATGAGAATGTTAGAGCAGTGTTAAACACCTGTGTGTAGACAGTGGAGACCAAGTGAGTAGAGACTTTAAACAGAGACTTTCCTCCATCAACAAACTTCACTTCAGGACCTGCGTGCTGCTAC
>JAILXH010228769.1:2876-16038 GCA_023558415.1 Piaractus mesopotamicus | reverse complement strand
TTTTTTAAAATTGATATGTATTTCACCAAAAATGGTTCTTTTGTTGTTACAAGTTTGACATCATAACAATAGAAGAACCCTAAAAAGAACAATTTCCTTTACTGAAGAACCGTCTTGTTTGAGAGTGTAGCACAGGGCGTGATAGTGGCAATTTTTTGAAAATCCCTTAACTTTTTTGCCTTGAAGAAATGCAGCTTAGACCTGAAGTTGCTGATATAGGCATGATGCATGACTTCAGAGGTCTACTGTGTGAATCTCTTTACCTAGCTAGTCTTTATCGCCATACCATATTTCCATGCTAATATCTTTCCACCAGTCTCTCTGTTGTGCTGTTTTTCCTGGTTTCCTCATCCTTTCCTGGTACAGCATAATAGTAAATAAAGTGCAGCACTAGCGCAGTTTGTCATTAAGACAGATTTGCTCTGTCATGTTAATGTTTAATTAAGGGTGCGCAGTAAACAAGCACTGGAGACATTATTTGCCAATAAGTGATGGAAAATAATAACTCCGCGCCCTGTTTGTGCATTCAAACACATTCGTACTTGTGGCGAGCATATATTGCAGATGTCATATTTCATGTTATGTTTGTGTAAAGTTAGTCATTTCTCCATCTTTAGAGTGTGCTCAATTAATTTTAATGAGAACTTGTTCTAAAGTGCAAAAAAAGAAATAAATCATCTATTGCTATCTGTATCTGCCACTATTAGGTGTTAATTATGAGTCATTGTCATCAGCCCAGAAATCTCATATCAGTGCATTGCTGTATTTAATATGCTGGACTGGATTGCAAATCGACAGTTATTTACACCCACCGAGAGTGGATGTTTAAGATTGATTACTGTTAATTATTGAATTGCCTGTCCTTGTCTGAACAGGTCACCTTATACGAGTGTCATTCCCAAGGAGAGATCCGGCTCCTGCAGTCTTACGTGGATGCGGATGTATCCTTGTCTTGCACAAGAAATATTGTTTATTTTTTGTCATTTGGTTAAATCACATTACCGCAACACAGCAAGATACTGCAACATTGACAGCCAGGTTTTTCTTATTACTTGTTACACATAACCTTTTGTTGCTTTGGTTCACTTTCTTAGAGTTTACAATGGATATTAAAGTATAGAGATTCAGCAGTTAAAAGTAATACAGACTTTTTTCACAGTCAGATTGCTTATTATTTCATATGCAGCAATTTCTTTTACTCCTTAACTGCTACACTTACCAGGCAGATGAAAACTTCTACACCTGCGCTTGGACGTACGACACCAGCACCAGCCACCCTCTCTTGGCCGTGGCTGGCTCCCGAGGCATCATCCGCATCATTAACCACATCACTATGCAGTGCGTCAAAGTAAGTGATCTGAGATCTGTCTGCCTTTTGATAAGTCACTTGTGAGCTGCCTGTTTCTGACAAATGTAATTCATCATTGCTGATTTAGGAAAACAAGAACTGATTATAAGCTATATTCACTTTTTCTCCTTGCCTCACCTGATCACCTGAGTTATGCGTCATGAGAAGGAATTTGTTATTGCTAATAATATCAAAGTGTGGTATTTTTTTCACAGTAAAACATGACCTTGACTGAGTTCATGCTTTTTTATTTATTTATTTATTTTTAACAATTTTTTACAATGTAAAGAAAGGAGTAGTGTGTACTGGTGTTTAATATTGGCAGTTTAATTCGCCAAAAGTGTAGTTCCAGCTGCTTAAAGTGACCAGTGTTTTTACTTTACCACGTAGTGCTTAGCGGAATGATACCGGAATGATAAACATGCTGATATAAGGGGCTGAATGCTTAATTCAGTCAGATTATGTGGTCAACACTAGCTTTTGTAAAAGACCATGTGAGACGAAAAGGTTAACAACAGCTTGCATAAGCAGTAGGCTGTTCTTGAAACGCTTGCGATCTTTTTTCAGCATTACGTGGGGCATGGAAACGCAATTAATGAGCTCAAATTTCATCCGAGAGATCCCAACCTCCTGCTGTCAGTGAGCAAAGGTAACAGTGCCTCAGCTACGTCCAATTCTATGCAAGGCATTTACACAGACATGATGCTAATAATTTTGTTCATCAGATCATGCGTTGCGTCTATGGAACATCCAGACTGACACCCTAGTAGCCATATTTGGTGGTGTGGAGGGCCATAGAGATGAAGTCTTGAGTGCGGTGAGTGTGGAGAAGGAGTGAAAGAGAGTGAAAGACCTGTGAAATGTTTTTATTTAACACTCTAGTGAACATCTGCCTGTTTTAATTATATGAGAATCATTGCTGGTTTGCAATAAAGTGGTTTCCCATTACTAGCTGCCCGGTTTCTGCAACAGGCTCTTTTGAAGAATAAGAAATTGAGGGCAAATGTGGACTGAATGGACTTTATGCATGCTGCTAAACTGTCCTGTGGGTTGTAGGACTTTGACCTCCTTGGCGAGAAGATCATGTCCTGTGGAATGGACCACTCTCTTAAGCTGTGGAGAATCAACTCTGAGAGAATGCAAAAAGCAATACGGTGCTCTTACGAGTACAACCCCAGCAAGACCAACAGGTAAGGCCCAGCTAAATGTGTAGTCCATTATGTCTGTCTTTGCCTGAGACAATGCAGTCAAACTTTCAATGTAGCAGTTGGACCAAAATTCATATTCACACAAATTTCTCCCAAATGTTAATGGATAAATCAGGGCTGTCAGAACTATGGGGGTGAGCGGCCATTTGACCCACCACTTTTCAAAGTATTGGGCGATAACCCTCCACGTTTTGATTGCATTCAGGTTGCTATGGAACACTAACCCATAGACACAAAACTAAAAAACCTCATTAGCAAAACCAATCAAAATCTCCATTTCAGCTGGGAGGCAGGACATTTCTTAGACAGTAAAACCTTCATGCGTTTGTCTTCAATGACATGAGCTAATCAGTATTTTATCAGTAAAGTATTTTTACTGCGATACGTGAGCTAATGCACTTCACCACAGTTTATGTGCATTTTACATATTTAAGTAAGGGCCTACCTTGTTTGGTGTGGGCCCCCTGGTTCAGTTCATTTCTAGAGGGGTGGAATTTACGAAGGTCCAAGTGAAACAAGGGAAACAACAGTGTATGTTTTTTTGTTTTTTGTTTTTTTTTCTGTTTGTCAAAGCTGCAGTCTGCCCAATCTTCCTGTTTTTGTACTGTAAAAAAAAAAAAAAATTTACTCTCAGATCATTCTTGCAGCACGAGCCGCTGTTAATTATGGCAAAACAATGAATAATAGCGACGATATTGCGAATGAATAATAGCGACGATAGCGACGAAACAAGAAGTTTTGCCCCACCACTTTCGGAGGTGTGGCACCACTCCTGCGATCAGCCAGACCTCCCCCAAATGTAGTCAACCAGCCAAAATGGGTTTAGTGTCCAAAGCATGTTTCTTTAGTTTTGCACTGGAGCTAGAAGGCTAATGTAGCTCATACATAATGGGAAGCTTAAACCCCAAACATTAGCATTCTGCAAAAAATTGGTTAAATCACAGTTATCTCAAATTGCAGTGTGTAATCTCAAATAGATGTGCGTATTTGTTTTAATGACACTGTATGACACAGCTATTCATAAAAATTGTTGCATAGCTGAAAACATTAGCGACTATCTTAAAGTCTGAATTTTGTCCATACTGTTATCCATTTTTATAGTAAATTGTATGCCATAGTGTCAAAAACCATATAAGCAGATTTTAAAAAAGCAAACTTTGGACACCAGTCATGCTTTTGCTGATCAGTCTGGGGTATGGGATAAATGGTGTATAGTTTTATTTTGGTCGAACCACTGCTTTAAAAAACACAGACCATTACAGGGGGTTAATTGTTTCTGATTGTTTTGTATTTCAGGCCTTTTGTGTCTCAGAAGATCCACTTCCCCGACTTCTCCACAAGAGACATCCACAGAAACTATGTAGACTGTGTGCGTTGGCTTGGGGATTTAATCCTCTCTAAGGTAAGACTGAGGGCCGGATATGACTGCAGTATGTGCTCACAATGTGTCTGAAATTAATATATGATTGACTAAGGCTGCGCATAGGACGGGGTGTCTGCTCTTATCCACAAAAAGCCAGTGTGGTTGCAGGTTTTCATTCTAGACAAGCACTTGATTCCACTTCTTTAATCAACTGATTTCAGCCTAACAGTTGATCAAGTGATCTCCTGCTTTGTTGGAAAGAAGACCTGCAGCCGCACCAACCCTTTGTGGATAAGATTGGGCATCCCTGGTATAGGACCACCTCCTAACGGCATGCTTGTGAGGCACAGTGTAGTAATGGAGATGGAAATAAGCTTGGGAGAAAACAAATGAAAGTGACAGAGGTAGCGCTGTTAATAAATTTAAGTGCTTAGAATAAAGTTATTTCCCAGACAAAATATTGTTGGTGTTGTACTCCGGCAAAGAAAATAGAAAAATAGATAAAAGAAAATAAGAAGATTTTCAGTGCAGTGTTTTTGCATGTGTACATCTGATCCTGAGAGCTGAAATGTTGCTCTGTTGGTAAATCTTGTTTCAGCACATGTTCAAGGCTCGTGCCTCCATTTAGTCACTATGACTGCTGGCATTGTTATAGGAATTCTCCTTACAAGAAGCCTTTGAGACATTACTGCAAACATACACCTGTTTTTCAAAAGCTGAGAAAATTACACAGCCTCTGTTAACTGTTCAAACATTTAGTAAACTGAATGGAATGTGTAGTTATTCACACTTTGTTTGCGCCTCTTCAGGAGAAGGAAAAAATCACTGTTTACTTTCAGTGTAAGTAAATGTAAAAATATTTGAATCCAAGCGATTTTAGACCATTTTATTGGTTCATTCATAATATATAATAATTATACTGTGTGAAGAACACCTGGTATTTTTGGATAATGCAGAAAATTTTTTAAAATTGCAAATTGGCTGTATAAGGTTTTGTTCCGACAGTGATAATATACATGAGGGAGGAAAGCACTGTTTTGCATTTCCCATAAACTGTACTTTTAGGCATGGGCACCCGTGTTGTATGTAGTACCCAGGCAGAATGCATAAAATTGGCACCTGAAACTGCCACAAAAAGCTTCATACATCAGGTCCTGACTATTTACCTTTTTTTTTGTGTTCAGTACTTCCTTTAACATTCATTCTTTCCATGAACCTCTTTCTGCCTTAGTCCTGTGAAAATGCTATTGTGTGTTGGAAACCTGGGAAGATGGAGGACGATATCGACCACATCAAGCGTAACGAGTCTAACGTGACCATTCTGGGACGCTTTGACTACAGCCAGTGTGACATCTGGTACATGCGCTTCTCCATGGACTTCTGGCAGAAGGTGTGTATAAAAAAAACTACACAAAACAGCTTTACATGATTTACACCATAGATTTACTGCACATAAGTAACCATATTTGCTGTTGCTATAGATGTTGGCTTTGGGTAATCAAGTCGGAAAGCTTTATGTCTGGGACCTGGAGGTTGAAGATCCTCATAAAGCAAAGTAAGATTATTCCTCACCATCTTTCTACTCAGTACCCCTCTGTCCTTTAGTCTATGTGCTTTTCAGCCAGTCAGTTTACAACAGGATTGTTCTTCTATGCCTGCCTCTCTCATTTTACAGGTGTACCACCCTCACCCTCCCGAAATGCACCTCAGCCATCCGACAGACCAGCTTCAGCAGGGACAGCAGTATTCTCATAGCTGTTTGTGATGACGCGTCTATCTGGCGCTGGGACAGGCTACGCTAAAGACTTTTCATTCCTTGGACCAGTACAAATGACTGCTCTTCTCAGAAAGTCTTTGAAGCTGAGGAACCTGGACTATGGATGCCCTGTAGGTCCAATCTGCTTAGGCTGTGGAAGTTGCTTACCTCAGATGTGTCGCACCTCTGCTTTTGTTTTGTCTATTGTCACCTTTTCTGTCTTTAATAAAAACCTATTTTGTACCAATTTTTTTCATTGTATTTTTGAATGTGAATTTCTTTTGAAAAAAATTCAAAAACAGGTTACAGGATTATGTGAGGTTTTCAGCCGATATAAAAGGGGTGGATTTAAGTACTGTACGGTTGTGTGTTGTGGAACAAAGTGAAAGTTCATTTGCACCACTGAAACATGGTTCAGTGGAAACCTGATATTTGGAAAAAGTTCATTTTACCTGGTAACAGATTATTCCTTCTTGAATTGCAGCATATCTAAAGAGGACTAATTATCTAGAATTATTATTCGCATATGGACAAATATTTCGTTAATTTTCAATTTCACCCTCTGCATACCTGTATGATCAAACTCACGTCTGAGTGTGTGTACGTTTGAGCATAATAGTTTAACAAAGTGAAAATGCTTGAAGTTTAATCCCCAAAATCATTATCGATATCATCAATAATAACAAAAAACAGAAAATAACATTATAATAATTGCACATAAAGGAGTCTTAATAAAACGGCAGGTAATTCAGATTGCTGTTGCCAACATTTAATTTGTAAATATGAACTGCAGTTCATAGACTCTGAGCTTTATTAGCTCATTAGTACACCTGTGAAAAGTTGCATAAAAATGTTAAATTTGATTAATCATCTTTTCTCCATGTAAATAAGTTGCTAATTAATATATCATTAGCAAATGACTCACCCCATTTTGCTCTCCAATAAGTATTTTTACATTAAAGATTCCATAATTCATGCAGATGGTGTGAAAGTGAGAAAATATAAGGAAATACAAATAAACTGGAAATCTTGCATGCTAAAATCTTATTTGTTGAATTTTAAAAACTAGTAACATTTTTACTTGTTCAAGTTTTAGGAAACTCTTAATTAAAAAAGGATTCCACCAGTTTTGCAAATTACCTGCGTAATTCAATTGGTAAGTTGTAAACAGTCATTCAGAGGGGTTTTATTTAAAACGCTCCATTTGAGAAACTTACACAAAATTGTTCACAGTGGTGATTATGGGAAGAATTGAATGCCTCACAGAAAATGATTACCTGGAGCATGCATGAATATGCTGTCTGATGCCTGAGACATTGCTCTCCAGTAGTTTTGAGAAGATTTTGGCCTGAAAGTGTATTTTTATATATTCATAGCAGAGGGGTACATCCAGGCATTGTAAGGCAAAATAGGACCCAAAACTACTTTACCATTGTTAACACTCCTTATAAAAACTAGTTATATTGTGTATACAGTAAATATAGGACAGTGAATAAAATGGCTATATTTGTGTTGTAGACATTGTGACCGAAGTTTGTATCTCCACCAATGTAAAGAAATCCGACTTGATAAGATTTTCTACAAAGAAGTTTGTAGGCTGGATATTGGGACTTAAGGCATAAAGTCTGTTGTTCAGTTTTAGTATCTATACTCTGTTTATACTTTTTTCAGAGATCTAATTAAAACCTTTTGGGGGAAAAATCCATATTAAGTGCCATGCTTAACCATTAACAGCAGCAAAAAAAAAAACATTTTAACACTGCTGTTATATTTTAAGAGCTTTTGAACTCCAGTTATAGGACTATATAACAGCGCCTCATGCACGTTCATGACATCAGTGAGCGCGAACAGCCAATGAGCTGCTTCACTTGCCAACCAATCAGCACTCAGTAAAGCTGTAAAGCCGGCCTCCTTCCGCCCAAAACCCATTTGCTGTTGAAAAAAAAAAATTAAAGGAAAGTTTTAGGCAAGTGTTTAGAAACTATTTTAACTTTTTGTTTTTAGCCATTTAGCTCCGTTCACTCCCATTCATTGAGGACTTGCTTGCGGGCGCCCTCTGGCGTTTTGTAGTAATGTTTTTCATATAAAGGGGGGAAAGGAGAGGCCAGGCTCCTCGTAAACCTCATAAGTTTAGCTTCTAGTTCGAGTTTCCCTGTTCCACCTTAAATGGTGCAGCAGTTGTGATTAGCTATCACAACCATGAGCAAACAGGACAAAACAATACGGACCTGTTGGCTCTGTGAAACAGCAAAATAAGTTAATGTTACTCAGCTGACTAGCAGAAACAGAGCACCCCTTATATCATGCCTTTAAACTCTCTAAAAAGCTGAAGTCAGCTTCTTTTTTGCCAGCTGCATGTTCGAATTTTCCCGTTCCACCTTAAATGGAGCCGCAGTTATTATAACGCCTCAGGCGCCAGAACTGCTGCACCATTTAATGTGGCTCCCATTCATTCGTCTCATAGAGAAATTCCTGTTCCTTTCTTATATGGGCAAAAGAGCACAGCGCCGACTACAGAATACCACGGTTACAGTAGTTTCATGCAGAGCTGTTTAAAGAGGCTCTCTACAAGTTCTCTGGTTTAACGGGCATAAACTGGCTCTGGTCAGTGAACATGTAGAGATGAGAATTACCACTCTGCGATGTCTTTCGGGTTCCCCAGACGCTAGAGGGCGCTCCCGAGCCAGTCCAAAATGAATGGGTTGATATGCAGCATTTGAGCAAAATCATAGTTTATAAATGCTCAAACATTTTTAATGTAAAAGAATACAATCATTTCCTTAACACTGAACAGCATAAAACATTTTAACACCGCTGTTATATTTTAAGCGCTTTTAAACTCGAGCTATAGGTGTTTAAAACGGCGCCTCATGTATGTTCATGACGTCAGTGAGCGCGAACAGCCAATGAGCTGCTCCGCTCGCCAATCAATCATCACGCTCTAGCAGTAAAGCCCGCCTTCTGCTGCCCAAAACCCGTTTCCTGTAGAAAAAAGGAAACATATAGGTGAGTTTTCTTTTTATTTTTTTAGAGAAATACATCCTTCTACTTTCTAAAATTAAAGAAACGTTCTGGGCGAGTGATTAGAAACTATTTTAACTTTTCGTTTTTAGGCGTTGAGCTAATTTACTGCCATTCATTGAGGACTCACTCGCGGGCGCCCTCTGCTGTTCATTATAATAGGAATAGTAAGGGGCCAGACTCCTCATAAACCGGCTCTGATATAACGGGGGGATACGAAGGGGCCAGACTCCTCATAAACCGGCTCTGATATAACGGGGGGGATAGGAAGTGGCCAGACTCCTCATAAACCGACTCTGCTCTGATCTCCTCCCTCCATCAGTGAACCCGCCCCTCCTGTTTTGTTTCCGGGCTGGAGGGCTGCGCTCCTCTCTGGCCTATCAGCGGCTCTCTACACTGCTTCTCCTCGAAGTTTCTAGCAGCGAGCAAAAATCTGCCGTAGTGGTCGAGCGAGTGAGACTGACAGCCCGAACCAGCCGGAATGCCTGTTTGATCCCGGCTGTGATCGAGAGGCTGTGAGACAATGTCAGTCTGCTGGGCGATTTCTGCAGGACTGAGAGAGCTGATTATCAGGCGAGGCTGAACCGCTGAACGAGCTGCCAGCTTACAGGACTGATCATGTTTGGATGTCTAGTTGCGGGCAGATTGGTAAGTAGCTAATCGATACTGATATTGAGTGCTAGCCTAGTGTTAGCAGCGCATGACAACTGCAGAATTAAAGTCTTAAATCCACATACTTCTGTCTGGCTGTGGCTGAAGTGACCCAGCTTCGAGTTAGGAGCTCATTTCGCCTGTAAGCAGGCCTGAGTGTGTATCATGGCAGTATATTTACTGTGAAACCTCAGGTCACGTGAACGTAAGTTGTGTTAAGGCATGCAAGGAAGCTGTACTGTTTTTTTTTTATTTTGTAACCCATTTTACCATGAAACTCGTGTCCTTGTCCGCTGCAGGTCCAGACAGACGCTCAGCAGGTTGCGAGCGACAAATTTGTTTTTAACCTGCCGGACTATGAAAATGTCAATCACGTGGTGGTCTTCATGTTGGGAACTGTGCCTTTCCCTGCTGGTATGGGCGGAGCCGTTTACTTCTCTTTCCCTGACCCCAACGTTGGGCAGGTGTGGCAGCTTCTCGGCTTCATAACCAATGAAAAGCCAAGTGCCATATTCAAAATATCAGGCCTGAAAGCTGGTAAGTTCACTCTCTGATCTCTGCCTGTTCTACCATCAGAACTAACACCTGACCTGATAGACGCAACTTGCCCTTTTTTTTAGGTGAGGGTGGGGCTCATCCATTTGGCATGATGGCTGCCCCTCAAGCCCCCTCAGTGGCCCAGGTTGGCGTGTCCGTGGAGGCCCTGGACCAGCTAGCTCAACAGACGCCGGTTTCCAGCGCGGCCGTCTCCACTATGGATTCCTTTACGCAGGTGACACATAAAAGGAAAAGTTCAGCAGAAAAACAAATACCCTGTTTTCCATCTAACCCAGATGTATCGATCAGTCAAGACACGTTTGGTGCACACATTAAGCTTCTTTAGTTTAGAAATAGAGCAGCGAGGCTAACAATCTTAACAAACACTAGAAGTCAATAGTCACCCAAATCTTTTCCGGAATACGTCCTCCAAACCCGGTTCAAAGTGCATCCAGGTCTTCGTTAACGTCGCACAGACTTGCCGATGTGGTTTAGAAGTGAGTACTCTTACTTCTGAGGTGGTTTGTGAATACCACATGTTTAAAAAGGATACCTGCAGTGTTCAGGTACACAGCGTGATTTTGTTCATTTTTATAGTTCGCATAAAGTCATACTGTGTCCTAAACCACACCGACAGGTCTGTGCAACCTTAATGAAGACCTGGATGTGGTTTGAAAGAACTTTTGGGGATATATTTAAGAAAAAAAATTGTATATTATATTAACATTAACCTCTGGTTAGCCACATTTGGCTATAGCTTGAAAGTAAAGAAGCAAAATTTGG
Organism: Piaractus mesopotamicus; assembly: GCA_023558415.1. Classification (NCBI taxonomy): domain Eukaryota; kingdom Metazoa; phylum Chordata; class Actinopteri; order Characiformes; family Serrasalmidae; genus Piaractus; species Piaractus mesopotamicus. The sequence goes on along the minus strand of JAILXH010228769.1, from coordinate 5,371 downwards.
ACTCCATACATGTCTGGGCTGATCAATTACATCTGGGATAAATGGGAAAATTATGTACATTAGATTTTTCACCTGTTACTTTAAAGGAAAGCTCCAGCTGACATGCAGCATCTGTGTTGTACCATTGATTACCATGGACAATTGGAATGTGTTTTCCTTAACTTAGAAAAAGAACAGAAAACGGTTGACATGAAATGATCTTATAACCACAACTATTGCAGCGACCAATGTTCAAGCAGAAGATAACATGGTATCTTAAACAAACGACACCATATTACATGTTTAGATTGCCGTTTACTAAAATTATTGTATTGTGTTGTAATATTTCACGGTTACTCTCTCAGGCTGTTAGAGAACAGGCTCTTGAGGATGTTCTTTGTCAGTTCTTCTGGGGTTGTAAGCAGACAAGAATGCATACAGTAAAAACCTGTTCACAGAGCAATTCTAGATAAACTGGTTTGACAGGGACCAAGTACGGCTTGGGTCAGGCTACCAAGTCTGTCTGCACTGTATATGAAATTCACTCACTGGCTGTTTTATTAGGTGCCTTGTATCGGCACTCATTGGCCATTTCATTAGGTCTTACTGTGTAGGTAATTTTGTACTTCTATAGTTACAGACTGTAGTCCATCTGTTTGGCTGCATAATATTTTAGCCCTCTTTTACCCCAATCATCAGTGGTTAGGATGATTTTTTTGGGTGGTGGATCATTCCTAACACTGCAGTGACACTGACGTGGTGTAAGTGTGTTCTGCACACAGCAGTGTTACTGGAGTTTTTAAGCACCTCCGTGTCACTCCTGGACTGAAAATAGTCCACTAAACAGAATTCCATCCAACAGTGTCCTGTTTTTTTTACAAAATGGCCACTGATGAAAGACTAGAGGCTGATTGACACTGTAGAGAAACAGATGAGCCATCGTCGCTGAAGTTACCTCAACAAGGTTTACCAGCAAGGTCAGTGTGTCTAGTAGAGTGGACAGTGAGTGGACCCAGGTAATACCTGCTCTGTGGTGGTGCTGTGAGGGTCCTGACCACTGATGAACAGGGTAAAGAGGGCTAACAAATTATGCAGAGAAAGAGAGGGACTGCAGTCTGTAACCGTTTACTACAAAGTGCGCCTATAGCCATGTGCAAAAGTTGAAGACCATTGTTCAAATGACTTTTTGTTGCGTTTTCTAATTGAAAATTAGTGAACAAACACTGTCCTGCTGTAATATTGATCTTTTTCCATATTGCTGCTCACAGTTCACACAGAAGATGCTGGAGAGCCTGTACAACTTTACCTCCTCCTTCGCTCTGTCACAGTCTCAGATGACGCCAAACCCATCAGAAATGTACGTTCCTGCCAGCTCCATTCTCAAATGGTAAGTGTTCAGTACAGCCGATAGAGTTTTTCTTTCACGCTCATTTATTTGGGAGTTAGCCGTTGTACAATGTTGCTGCGTAGCTGACATAACTCAGCAGATTGATCATTGCTCTGTCTTGTCCTCCTTCTCCAGGTATGAAAACTTTCAGAGACGAATGGTGCAGAATCCAAACTTCTGGAAGACGTGACGTGCTTTGTTTACACAGTTACCAATTTACAGTGGAACAGAACGTCACTGACATAAATTCATATTCAGGCTTGCTTTGGAACTCCTCAAGGGCAAAATGAACCTAGATTGTTGTTGTACACTAAAAGTAATAGCTATTTTGTGCTGTGCAATCCTCACAATAGCTGAATGCGTTTTTATAGCCCTGCAGACAATTAAATACAGTATTGTTGAAATTCTTAGTTGATGCTGCGGAGATCGCATAATGGTTTTATTTTTCAGCTTTGCCTTCTGATGGAGAATTTCAGAATTTCCATAGAGAATTATTGAAGGATTTTGTTTGCAAAACATTCTTGAAATCTGTTGCGTTCTTTTACTTCTTCTTGTGCTCTGGACCTGCTGAAAGCTGTGGAATCTTTCGCTTCATGTCTGTGGTCGGCTTTCTGAAAAAAGGCAAACTGATGGCTGTTTTTGAGAGGTCTGATTTATGACTTACGAATAGTGAGTTATGCAGAGGTTGGTAGTAACTAGTTACATGTACTGAGGAACTTGATGGATTTGTACTTTCCTGATTATTTTTAAGTGACAATACTTTTACTTCTACTCAAGTAGATTTGTGAGAAAAGATATCTACTTTTAACTGTTACATCTTAGTCACTACCATTTTGTTACAAAGTCCTTTTATCTGTTTAATTTGATGCTGTTATGTTGGTGACAGTATGTGCATTGCTTTGCAGTCGGGTTTATCGTCTTATATTAGACCAAAAGTGCATCAGAAAGAGAAGAATAGCACAGTACATTTAGATGTACTGTACATGTCATTCAGAGCGATTTGGTAAATACTTTGTTGTTGAGACACAGAGTCAGAATTGTTCACAGTGATGGTGATAGGAACCAGACGTCAAGAGTTTAGTCACAGAATGTTATATGAAACAGCTTTGAGTATGCTGGTTTTAACAGC
>JAILXH010228762.1:3952-15773 GCA_023558415.1 Piaractus mesopotamicus | reverse complement strand
AAAAAAAAAAAAAAAAGATATTATATTTATTATATCTATATAAATGATGTTTTGAGTAAATTGGGTATATTAGAGTGGTGGAGGTACTGGAGCCTATCCCAGCGTTTGCTGGACAGAAAGCAGGAAGCACGCTGGACAGGTCGCCAGTCTTTCAGAGGGCAGACACACAGACATATACATTCACACCTAGGGGCAATTTAACATCTGTAATAGGCCTGACAGCATGTCTTTTGACTGTGGGAAGAAAACTGAAGCACCCAGATGAAACCCACGCAGACACGGGAACATGCAAACTCCACATTCCATGGCTGGGGCATCGAACCCAGGCCCTCCTTGCTATATATATGCATTTATATGTCTGGTGTTATATATGTTCTTTTCAAATGCTACGACATAATTAATTACTTAGTGAGTTACACAATGAATTTACATTCTGTTTACATTCTGTATTAACAATCTGCATTTCTTTGTGAACAAAGGCTACAAAAACAAAAACAAGGCTACATGTTTAGGATATTTTTTCTTTCCACTAAAAGAGACTGTACACTTGTTATAACTAATCAAATTGAAAGCATGGTAAAATATCTCTTCCTCTGCTAATTAACTGAAGGTTTACAATCTGTGCAGAATTTCTGTGCTTGTTTCGATGAGCTGTGAATGACAAATACATTTTCTGTTAAATTGTTATCACTGATAATACCACAGCTTCATGCACATTTAAGGGTAAAGGTTTGAAGGCCTGTGAAAAGAATGTGACACATATCTTTGTTTAAGATTAGTGACACAGTATGGAATAGAAGCCATTCATTTATTAGCAAAATGAATTTGCTTTTTCAAAGAGCGCTGTGCTGGAGAGGCAGTGCAATAGGAGCAGCGTGTGCATTCTGATCACAGTAGCCTCCAAAAGCTTTGTCTTCTTCTGCTTCATTTGTGCATTAGACTAAACTGTAAACATTCAAATAAAATCACAGCAGGTCCGATACGGCCCGGTGACTCATTGGACAGAAACAGAGACTGCTGCCTCTCTCTCCCCCCATCTTTTGGCTTCACCTCCTCGCCTCCCCGCTGTCTAGCAATTTAATTGTGCAGAATCCTCCTCTAAATTAATTTACAATTTAGACAGAACTACTCCATGCATTACACCCAATCAGACAAGCACTGTGGAGAAGATTTGCACAAAAAGATAATTAATGCTACATCTCAGATAAGGAAAGGGGGAAAAAAGATCTACATTTATCCCATCCCCTCAGCCTGCCACAAACTACCTGACAATTGTTCCTTAATGATTCCCAGTAAATTCCTTAAAATGGTAATTTGTCATCCTGTCAGTTCATTTGTGACCTAAAATTCCTCACTAGAGGCATCATCAAATGAATTAATCACTACCCAGGATCCATTTCTCCCTCGTGCGCGCTATTATGCTCAAGCTCTCTGGTGTGTCTCTTCATTTACATATATTTAATGGCTGAAACGAGACGAGGCTGCTTGTGTCTGGCCGTGTGCACGTTGCGTGCCAGGTGAGAGCCCCCCCCCCCTTTCCCGTCTCAGAAACAGAGCGACGAGGAACAGAGTTTTCACACTCGCTGTTGTGAAGGAGCTCGTGAGAATTCTCAGTCCTGTGTTTGTGTAAATGCATTGTGGGTGATGAAAATCGTGGTGACTAATGAGGACCCTGCTGACATTATCAAGCGCTTTCTTACAGCTCTGCAAAGAAATCTCTTCAGATCTCTTTTACATCTTTAGCAAGCATTCTGAACAATTTTTCTTCAAGTCAGGAGCACCAATATTAGTCGCTTTTGTCGAGCCTCTAACAATAATAAAAAAGGTCGCTTAAGTTGGTGCTTACTGTGCTGTTAGGGCTTCTCAAGTTTTCTGAGGCAATTTCTTACACAGAGTGATTTTTTTCCATGATCTCAAAGTACTGTTTGATACATTTACATTAGAATTGCTGTAAAATGCTGTAAAATTCACAGAAGCATCAGGGCTTAACATGTTTCACTGCTACATTCACATTGTCTATCTGGATTTTTAACACTTTAAACAGTGCTGATAATTAACCCCTTAAAATCTCAGGCTTATTACATACTAACTCTCACTATTCAGTAACTACAGGGACTTCAATGCAAACCGTCTGAGCTGTTCTTAGGATATAGAAGTGTGTAATCAAACTTTAGGCCTAGCCATTTAAGGGGTTAAGGGAATTTGTAGCAGCCCTTTAGCTGACTGTGGAATATGTGAATCTTGCAACAACTTCAAGAACATACAAGGCAGAAATAAACAGCTGTTAGACTGAACTACTACTATTAAGTGAAGAATCATGACTGTTAGAGCTAGGCCTTCAGTTCAGGCTACAAACATCAAAACTCGGTCAAAAATAAAGACACAAACACCTTTATGCTAATGCTAGTTTCTGGTAGTGCTGCTGTAGGAGTCTAGTATGTTAGCTCATTTTTTGGCTGTTCTATGTTAAGTGTGGATGTTTTAAGCTTCTCAAAGATGTTCTATGTTTTATTTGAAACTTACAGACAATAAAAAAGGTCAAAAACTACTAATGTTTTACTTTGTTAACAGAAAAAGTTTTTTTTTTTTTTTCTCCTGAAAAGGAATCATTTTGAAAGTTTTGCTCCTACAGCAACAATACTGAAAATATTGCAATGCAATCTATATGTATTTTGAGATCCGCTAGTGCTGGATGATATATTGACTGTACTGGTCCTCCATGATGTTGACATACCAAGACATTGCTTTCCAGTTTCATCAATCTTTCAGTGATATACAGTACTGTGCAAAAGTTTTGGGCACCTAAGCATATTGTTTAAAACCATTAATCTCGACAACATGTCTGTTTTGCTAGAAAAAAAAAAAATAAAAAAAAAACAAAACAGTTATGTATAAAAAACAGAAAAAATATAGAGAAAAAACAGTTATAGATATGTTGTGTGGTAGCTTGAAGAACAATATTTGGTTTCAGATTTCTCCTGGACACCCCCAGCCATTGCATTGGATTTATTAAATTCCAGCAGCAGCACACTTAATTCAACATAATGGAGCACTAATTGAGGCAAACAAGCTACTGGTTGAAAACTACAGATAATACTGGGCTTCCTCGAGGAGAGGTTTGAAAATGGTTAAACCAACTCATTTACGTATGTAAATTCACTTGTTATTTTATCAGTGTTGTTTCTACTTATTCTAACTGTAATTATTTTTGAGCTTTTTTATTCCAATTTTTCCAGATTGTCTGGAACTTTTGTATACTACTGTATTTAATCAATAATAACCATTATGTCAATAATACAATGACATAAACCAGCAGTGATCCAAACCAGTTGCCAAACTGTTTTTTTTTTTTTTCATTCTATGACTTGATTTGTGTCTGTTTAGTGTTTAAAGTAATGTGTAAAGATCTCTTCGGTGCAGTTTTACAAGCAGAAAATTCAGTATAAAATAGTAAAACTCGTGTTCAGTAGCTTTATCATTGCATACTTAAAGATTATCTGGAAAACTATTGTCTGGAAAATACTGTGATATTGAATTTTGTCAATACCGCGCACTACTATCTACTTTAACAGAACATATTTCATTTTCAAAAGAGTAGCACTACTAACACTATTAACACTATTACTGTATTACTACTAATAATACTAATTATATAAGTAGCAGAGCGTCAATCTTATAAGCAGAGGGCTCTACTGCTTTCTCTTCTTAATTAGAGTCATCTGACTGTCAGTACTTTCTGTATTAAGTTGGTTCAGCATGTTGAAAAGTGAAGGGTGTCTAATTCATTATGATTTTGCAGTGATGTTTATTTCACACCACTGTCTCAGATTGAATGTAAGGCTTGCCATGTATCTCTTGTTTGTTTAGAGGAGATGATTCCTCTGCTTGTGTCTCGCACAGCTGTCCTCCCACAACCTCTCGGCTCGTTTCAGACGCAATTAGCATAATTAAAAATTAACACGCATTAATTGTGGAAACTCATGCAAACCGCTAATGTGTCAGTTAGCACTGCTGCCAAATGCTTCGTCACCTTCTGTCAACAGGAGGGAAACAGACAGACGCACTCACATGCATACACACACACACACACACGCACATGGCTGTGTACATACAGAGATTTTGTCACTACTGTTCATAGCCTGATTCCTTCTGAATCTATAGAGAACAACACAACACACACTGGAGCATATGTTTGTGGTTTGTGGAAAAACAAAAATTCAAGTGTTCTTTTGAGTTGCTCTAGCTTATGTCCACAATCAGGAGCCGCTGACACAGAACAGCAGTCAGCTCATGAATAGCTTTGAGCTTCTTAACACAGTACACATACTATAACACTTTTTCATACATTTTGATAATGTCTAGGGCAAAAAATGAACATACTGTTCAAAAGTTTGGAGTTTCAATTTTATTGCAGGAACAGATATAAAATAATTCAACTCTACAGCTTTATAGGTTTCAGCTAATTTTCAGAAAGCTGTGAATAAGAAAGAAATGTTACATGCGTCCAGCATGAAAAACAGAGCTGCAGATGGTTGTAAAATGGGTGAGAAAGCTGCAATATTTGAAACATGCTGATGAAATCTCAAGAAAGATAACTTACTGTAAATGCATAATTACAGCATATTATTTATCGTTTAATAACTTCTTGCTGTTCACAAAAACATATTGATTGAAATCTTACATAAAACATATTAAACTATCTTCTGGTTTCTAGTTCATAGTATTTCAGTCTATACTATAAAAGGTATTAAAAAATGACAACACTTTTTTAATATAGCAACTGATTCCAAACTTTTGAATGACTCAATTAAGAAATATATAATGCTCAAAGGCACTACTATTCCTAAGGCTTCAATATAACAAACATAGCCACCTACAAATAAGCCCCTCCAACAAAAAAAAACATATACTAACCAATCCATCAGTTATTGTGGTTCCTATTTTATTTTGTACAACTTTTTTACAATAAAAGTGAAACTATGCTGTATTTACATTTTAGTGACCCCTTCATTTTGACCCCCAGGCTTATTACATACTAAGGCTTATTATTCATTAACTACAGGGACTTCAATGCAAACTGGTCAAGGTATTCTTAGGTTATAGAAGTGTGTAATAAAACTTTGGGTCTGCTGGAGGCCCTGGCTATTTTAGGGGTTACATACAGGGCATCACACAATACTTATAAGGGCTCAAGTAGCACATTGAAGTGTCCTCACACACTCTCTCCACCATTGAAACAAGCTGGTGAGAAAATGAAACATGATCAGATATTAGAGAATGATATGCCATTACTTTTGCACAGGCCACATTTTATGATTTATTTTTTCCCAATGTACTGAATTCAGCAAATAAACAGTAATTGCACATTATAATGTGCAGAAGTCTGCTCTCTGTAGAAGATGTGTACTTTTTTCATCATTGTAATTTATAGTAATTCATTGTATAATATCTAGTTATATAGAGCTTTTAGGTAATAATTTACCAACTTATCCCCAGTTGTGTCATTATCAATACCCTGCAGTAATAAGTGAACATACACATGAGCTCAGTTTTAAGGTCAGTGTTACCCTCATGCTGCAGTATCAGTATTGATGTTATGACCTACTGTCACAATTATGTAGAGTTTAGATTGTCCACTAACACACAGTAGCACTGCACTGTGTCTCAAAACTGTCTTTAATGGCGAGCAGGAAAGGATGAAGAGAAGAGAGGAGATGTTAGAAGTGCAGATGAGCCCAACCTGGCCACTTCCGTCTAACAATGAGTGATATTTCATGGAAGAGTAAAGGCTTGCTGAGGGTGGAGAGTGAAGTGGGTTAGGCCTTTTTTGGGCCGGTGCAGGAGCAGGAATTTTCTGCTGCCAGGCTGAGCAGATCAAAACAGAGATTGTTTAAGACTTCAGAACAGTTCTGACAAGAACATCAAACTCAACAGCACCACTGGGTCACTGTCAATTCAGCTTGGGTGACAGCAGAGAGAGGTTTCTGCAGGGCCAGACTTCAACAGAGCTGCTGCAGCACAGACGGTCTTCAGAGTCTGGATTAAAGGGGAATTCCACCAATTTTTCCAACATTAGTTATTCAAGATAGTAGCAAAGTCCTACAGAGTGACTTGATGTAAAATGTACCATTCTAGGGAAGCTTTATCGACTCAGAATTCTTTACAGCAGTAGTGATTGGAACCAGGGGTTGTGATGTCCATCCTTTGTGTGGCGTCGGGGTCTGTGGGACCCATTTTCAATGTTTACTAAAAGAAACAATTATGCGATTTATTATTATTTCAACCTCAGCTTCCTTGGCCTTTGCTCATTTTCTGTGAAGAACATATAAAATAACACATTTTCAGTGACTTCACACTGTAACACCCCCCACACATTTATATTACACGTGGTGTTGAGGTGAACCCACGGGGAATAAAAGTGTGGAGGTTCTGTGTCCCTTCACTCTCACCCTTCACCTCCTACATGGCTTGTTGTTAGTATGTGTGTCTGTGTGTGTATGTGTTTGTATATGTGTGTGTGTATGGGTGGACAACATGGAGAGGCTTCTGACTGGCTACAGCTGCTAAAAGAGAACCCTATGCTGGTCACTTGTGATATTTTAAACATCTGGCATTTTTACATAAATTGTTATGGCTGTATTGATTTACAAAACCAATAATGCGGTGGGTCCCCCAGGCTACTGAGTAACAAAGACATCAACACCACACAAGGGTTAAAATGCAAATATAGCCATTTTATTTTTATATCTAAAACAACCGGTGAATGCACATATATCTTCTCAACTTTATATGTAAAGTTGATCATGGTAAAATATAATGATGGTTAAATCAATAAGTTTTCTTTGGTGACTATTTTGCCTTTGAACGCCCTGCATGTATCTCTCCACCATAAATGTTATTAAAACAAATATGTTTTAGGCCAAAACTTTATCATAGAACTACTGTAAAGGAATTTTTAGGCATTAGGCAGCATATTTGGAACAATGTCATGTGAAACTTTCTGTGACATAGCTTTCAGACGCATTAAACTCTATAGACGTCTGGTTCCTTTCACCACCGCGGTAAACAATTCTGCCCTGGCAAGTTTCTCTGAAATAGAGCACCTTACCTCAAACTAGTCTGAATGACTTTTTTTTTTACACCATTTAACTAAAGAAAAATTTGAAATATCAGTGGAATTCCTCTTTCAGGCAATGTAGAATGTGAAAACACTGAAAAGTAATTTTAGTGATAGGCGTTGAGAGTTCTTTCTGAATATTCCACTTCATTGAACGTCAAAGAAGGACCTGAATATAATAATATCCCTATAATGTAGTCGTCCAGGGTCTCTAAAGAAACGTCCTAATTGATTAATGTTCACGCTCTCTCTCTCTGTCCGTGCTTTGACTTCACGTTTTTTCATTGTTTACCTGCTTTGTTAAGATTATCACACCATCCTTTACGACTCGTCCTTTCTCTTTTAAAACCATAGATTCCCGCTCTGTTCCTCGAGACAATTTCATGCTTTTTTTGATCATAAATATTTATAAATCTTCTCTGTGTCGAGCGCCGTTCTCCACAGCAACGTAACCGAGCCTTAAATTGGAAAGAAAAGAGTACAGAGATTTTTTCACATTAATCTAGATTTAATATTCAGTTTGAAAATACAGTTTTTCTTATTAATTAAAAGTAAAGCATGTGTGGTACGGTACATTATCTCTCTAACACCCCCCCGCTGAGGTTATGAAGTGGAAAACTAATGACGTGGACTTCAGCGCTTATTTTCCACAACAGCTCTTCACATATCTGCTAGAGGAGCGTGGATGTATGGGTACATAAGCAAAACTCTCGCTTTCAACCGCTTTATATCCATCTTACCGAGGGGAGAGAGAGAGAGAGAGAGAGAAAAGAGAGAAGAGAGAGAGAGTTTCTTGTTCCCCCCCTTTAGCCAGATAAGCTAATGAGATTCCTTGTTGGGCTGTGCATTCTGGTAAAGGTGAGAAATTGGATTATTAGAGGAGAGGCATGTGGCAGCAAGAAAAATCTGTTTGTTTATTTGTTTATTTAATTATTTTATTATTTTAGCCCATCAGCTCGCAGAAACGAAAGAAAGGTGACCCTGAGTGCGGGGTGTTCATTAAAGCCCTCACGCGCTAATGCATCATGGGAAAGCCGTCACCTGCTTTCTGCTGAGCCAGCACAAACTATGCCACTTGTTAGGTTTGTCGCTGAAGGACGAATCACAATATTTGGGAAGGAAATATGCATTTACATTTTGTCGCATTGTATGTGGCAATGTAAATTTCCCAGAAACAACAGCAAGGCTTACATGCAAAAGTTTATGACACTAATGATAAAAGATGTTGCTACAGAAGCAAGCTTGTAATTATAATAACATACTGGTTTTCTGTTTTTAAAGTACCTTATGTTTTGTGGAACTATTCATCTTTCTATGCTCTTTTTTCACAAACAGGCCTTTTTTTCAGCCAACACAGAAATGTACACCTAGATGCATTTAATTTAATTGACTGCTAGCAGAGCTGCTGGTTTTCATAAAGCCAAGGTAAAATCCTCACAATAAGGATTTCTAACTTTTGACCAACATCAGAGATGAAAAGAGCTAAAAAACTCAATAGGTAGCCTAACACTGATGTCACTTTGGAAAATATGGTCTAAAGTACAAATGAAAGCACTTAAAATGTTTTTTTTAAATAATGAGCAAAGTGATCAAGTATAAAAGTGATAGTACTTTGCATAGCATATTGCTTAATAGTGACAATGTCTAATCATAGCCTAAAAACTGTACGATACAGTACGCTACAGTATTGTGCGTGTGGTGCTTGTAAATCAAATGAATAAAAAATTTCAAGGTGAAATTTTACCCATTTTCTTAACCGAGAGGAGAGGTGCACAATGTGGATTAAACAGTGTAGAAGTGTAATACGAATTAAACATTCAGAATCATATGGGATAAGTATGTTTACTCCAAGGTATGTGGCTAAGTAAGCAAACAGTTCTCATTGCTAATCTAAGTTCTTATTGTAAACTCTAATTTAGTACCACAGATTACACCTGCAATGCTTTAGAGTAAAACAGAGAATAGCCTAAACATAGGATGTAGAACAAGACCCAATGGAGCATACAGACCAAGTATTATCCTTAAAGTGCGTATTGTCATGTACTTACATTACAAATGATCAATGCTGATCTGTTACATCCATCTACATGGATTGCTCTTTGATACGTTTTCTCCAATTTCCAATATGATCTATTGGCTGCTGGCTGATACTCTTAGTCGAGTGACAAATACATAACAGAGTTTTTTGTCTACTCCATTCTGAAATGTTGGATGCAGCAATCCAAAAAGATTTTCACCTGATAAACTGTGTAGATTTGTCATTGAAAACTCCATAGATAGGCTTATGGGCAAGGTTACGGGGTGGCTGGCTTAGCAAAAACCTTGTCCAGAAGCTGATGTTGTTACTTTCGGCCGGATAAAATTTTTCATTGTCTCTGTCCAAGTCCTAAGTTTTGTAACTCCATTTCAAAGTTGAAGTATTCCTTTCCAGCCTTAAGCACTCCAGCCTTTTTTGCAATCTAAAGTACAAAATGTATTTGTTGTCCAGTTGTAAGTAGTATTTATCCTTTTCTACTCTTTACTACTACCATCCTAAGTCCTCAGTCTAAGCTCTTACACCACAATTACAGTATGCCATTTTTATATTACAGTGAAGCAGAACTTTTTCTGTGAAGACAGATGACAGTCATGCATAGATAATCGTGGGAGTGGCCATGGGGTGAAGCATGCAAAAAGTAGAGATTTTGCTCCCCTTGCGCAAATGAGACAATCACTGTTGAGAAGATAAGGCTGTAGAAGCAAGAAATTAGCAGAGGACTTTTTACATTGGTTGACATTAAAAAAACCAAAAAAAAAACAATATTAAGCCTTTTTCCACCTGCCATTCATCAGACTACAGAAATAGCCTTTGGCTCTGCGTACACTTTTACTCCGGACAGGTAAACTTGCTTGCATTTTAGTAACATGCCCTCAAAGCAACCAATGGCTGTTAAAGTTAGCCAGTCATGGTAACACTTTACTTAAACCCTGCTACATATCATTGACATAACCATGCCACAAACATAAACATAAACATAACAGATGCCATCAAGAGTGTAGGAGTGAGTTTGACATTGGGGAGGAGCTCATTTGCTGCCATGATTCCGCTTGAAAAAAATTCTGAAGGGACTCAAGAGGCTAATGAGAAACTAAGCATATTGTACTATTTCTGTTGATTGATCTGAGAAACTGGCATTGAACAGTATGGAGACACTCGAAGAAGCGCTTAGATTCTTAGAACCTAAGGTTCTCTGACAAAGCTTAAGTCAGCTTCTTATTCACCAGCTTCTTGTTTGAATTTTCCCATTCCACCTTAAATGGCAGTTGTTAGCACCAGAATGTAACTGCTGCACCTGGACCTTTACATACTACATTACTGAAAGCACTACTAATGGTGGTACTATTTTTACATACTATTTAGTGTGGCAGTATGCAGCTTGGGACGCGGCTAGAGGCTAACATTACCTGATGTTTCAAGTTTTGTTTTTTTTTTTGACGACTTGAGCATAGTTAATGTTAACGTTCACTAACCCGAACACCCTTGTAGTATGTTACCATAACAAGAAGTTATACACAAGCTGTTTTCATAGTTTTAGCTGTCGTTGCTTTCCGTTGTGCTCTCGTCACTGACCTCAACATCAAAGCTAGATTTTTTTATAGGCAAAAACTCTTTATTTTTAAAGAGGCACCTCAACACAAGTGTTAACAAAGGCTAAAAGAAGGCCCAGTGCTACACAACACACAACATAGCATGAATGGGAAGGTTGTCTGATTTGCTGGCTTTCTTGTGGTGTAATTTTTGAGTGGGACAAATGCAACTGTTTCCAATATTAGCATCCCACACAGTTCCCACACAAAATGATAGATCATGTCCAGTACAATAACAGTGTCCTGTTACCATTGCTGGTAATTGTCATGAATGATGTCGTACTACTTGACACCATGACTGCCAACTACAGTAGACTTAGCAAAAATGGACATGTGACATAAACTGTTATTACAGGTTATTTCACATTTTAAACATTACAGCATCTGTCATAACAATTACCGGTAATTATAAAATGGTAAAATATGTCATAGCAGCACATGACATCTGCCATGACATTTTTGTGGCATGTTATATCAGTGTTATGTTGCTGGATGTAAGTAAAGTGTTACTCACTTCACTTCACTTTAATGGAAATGCAGAGCTGGTCACAGGCTGAGGTCAGAATAGGATAAAAACAACACTGAGCTGTGATACTGAACGAGGTGAGCTTTCGCCCTGCCCATTCCACGCTTTTTAACTTTGTGATCAGCTCCACTCTTTACTCATTAGGTGTTCTCTACATGACCCTTAATTGTGCCACTTTAATCCTGTTTTAAACCCCATAGCGGTCAGGTGTGGTTGGGAAATCAGGGTTCATTATTAGTGGTATTATTTTGTGCACGTAGTCAGCACCCAGCTGGAGCTTGTGCTGGACAGCCTGTAGCGCACAGCCAGAGTTTCTGTGTTCACACTTCAAAAGAGAACTCAATACACACACAATTCCTTTCTCGTGTGAACACATACTGACACACACTCTTACGGACTTGTCAGGCCATCCCATATGTATTACATACACGTAAGAACTTATATGTAATAACAATCATAAATATATTATAAATAATTGTAAGGCATTTTCAAGCTCTATTAAAAAACAACAACAACAAAAAAAACAAAACAACAAAAAAAACAACAAAAAC
>JAILXH010228701.1:8256-19679 GCA_023558415.1 Piaractus mesopotamicus | reverse complement strand
ATATAAGCAGGTATGTTAGAGCAGGAAAACACTAAATGGTAGTGTTTAAGAAGCTGTGTAGCTTAAAATTCAAATTCATCCAGACGAGTCCACATTGCATTAGGATGCACCGCATTATTTCTACTTTAAAATATATGTAGAAATACTATTAACAATATATGGAATATTTTGGCGGTATTCCAATTATGGTCCAAATGAAGGCTGTTAAAAGACAGCCAGTTAAAACATGCAAGAAAGGAAGATAGAGGGAGAAAAAAAAACAGAAAGAAAGACAGAGAAAGGGGAAAAATCACAACACCTAAATTGCATCTGGAATTAAAGTTCAGCGAAAGAATATGAAAGCGTAATGCAAAAGGAGTTTCAGCCCTAGTGAGTTTTTAAAAGGTTAATATTGCCATCTAGTGGTGGAAGTTGGAATCACGGATAAGGAAGACATGGCTCATGTCCAAATAAAAGCACATCACAGTCATATCCTCTTCTTATGAGCCATTTAAGGCTTCCTGCTCTGCGGTGTACCTCCTTTAAAACTCATTTCCACACACCTTAGTGTGCTCTCTCGCAAACCATGTACGAATCTACTGAATATGCTTTGGGAAATAAATGTCTTACCCAAAATTAAATGCCACAGAAGAGCCACGTTTCTACAAAGAAACTTTTTTGTGTGACTTTTTTCTGCTGTAGATGTCAACAATTCCTGGGCCATGTAATAAAATGTCCTCTGTTCCAAGATCAAAATCTTGAGGCGCCCAACAAAAAATGATCCAATCAGGATTGTTTTCTCAGGGACAGAGGAATCAACAAGTAACGTTTTGATTTCCAGTGGGAAGGACCAGTTCTGTACTCCAGGCCTTCTGGAAGACCTAGACACAGGGACGTGGGCAGGTGTTTTAAGTTGCAGGTGCTGAAATTTTAAGCAGTGTAAACATGATGTAAGCGGTGACAAAATGATTGGCCTTTTTCATTCTATTTTTCAAAAATAATTTGCGTCAAAGAGAACGTGTCTTTACACGCTTCAATGTGGCGAGAGACGAAACAGGCACATTTACTAACTGACACATCAAATAGCTGATGCCCACCCTGCTCACTCAGCTCTCTCTCCCCTTCTGAATGAACTTTATGCAAATTATCAGCGTCGACCAATCAGATTGTTGACATGTAATGTGGTAACCGAACATGCCACATTCACAGTCACACATAATTCAACACTTAATTGCACACTGAGCGAGAGATATAACAGTTGATAAAAAATTGTGCTCAAAACACAGGACATTATCATGTCACATGACTGTTTTGGTTTTAAAAACAATATTAGGCCATTTTGGGGCTCAGAACTGGCCTACAGGTCTCTACACATCTTTGCACATCAACCTTGTGTTTTACCAACACACCTCCAAAGGAAGCCAGCAGTTGGTGAGGGAAGAGATTTGGCTCCCTGTAATGAAAATATGGCATTAACCTACAACGTGAATGGCTGCTGCAGATTTAGAAAATTAACAACCCAAAAGTCTGAGGGCGCTGCTTCCCTGCCTACAAACATCCCTAACTGTGGACATGAACTGTAGTTTTACCAGGTTTCAGCCAGTTGTTAGACATGGAAAACAGTGGCAGCAGCTCTATGCTGAAATATATTTTTTTTAAAAAATGCTTGCAAAGTGTGTTATAAAAGCTTCAAATGTTTGTGCTTAATCTAGAAAGTCCAAAAATTGATCAAGTGCACTAGCATTATTTTTGTTTTAAAATGACTCAACCAAAGGCCTAGCTCTCATAGTCAGGGGACTTCACTTCAAAAACAGCCATAAACCTGAACATAAATAATCCCCACAGAAGTGCACTGGAAGTAGTTTCCCATGATGCACTGCACCCCTTTGGGATCACTCAAGGCTCTCCTTATCTGACTGCTAATACAAGCGTGAGCCCTATTGAACTGTGCAACTGATCAATGTGTCGATTATTAGCATCCCAGCATTAAATCCAGCCAAACTGGGTCAGTCTGTGAGAAAACCACAAATAATGCCTTTAAATACAAACACTTGCTTGCATAAATAAATCAGCCATGTGATCTTAACTTGCAAAATATACACAATGACACCTTGTTCAGGACAAATAATTCAAAACATCACTGAAAACAATACAAAACCCTTCACAGAGTTCACATCACAAAACACACTGCACAGGATTTAGCCACAGTAATACATGTCAAACTTCATGTCCAAATTTCTATCCTCATATTCTGTTTGGAGGTCATGGTCTGATCTTAGTTATCTGGGGCCTCGGCATCCTTACCTGCCCCACTATAGCGCTACCTAAAGGGAAAATCCACCAGTTGTTCAAAAATTATGCAACATTCACTTTTTGAAATGTAAACAAAGTAATTTAGAGTGGTTTGATGTGCAATGGTTCACAACTCCGATTTCTTTACAGTGGTGGTGATAGGAACCAGGGGTCACAATGTTTGTAACGCATTTTATGAACTATCCAAATCCACCTCTAAACCCAGGTGTTTTTTGAATTGTTCTTTGCCATCTATTTTTCCTTATAACGTACTGCATGAACCCCTCCACCATGAATATATTAAAAAAATACCATAAGATAATTTCTCAGACATCTATTTCATGCAATAACTTAGTAATACTGTTTTGCAATCTTTTTCAACCCTAGCATATATATATATATATATATATATATATAAATAATATATTTACACACACACACACACACACTAGCAGTCAAAACAGGTGTTCAAAATATGTATTTCTATAATGACTGGTAGACACCAAAAAACAAATCTAAACACAGGAAACTCATGGTGCTTTCTAATATGTTTCATATATTTCCTAAGTTTAAGTCTACTATAAGTTTAAGTATTTTCTTATTGTATACATGCTCTAAAGGAACTGCTTCTAATTCATTCTTCACCACCGTCCACAACTCATCCATAGTGGATGCATTTATTCTTCTCCACACACTGCACATCGTAGTCTCTCAAACTGCTAACTCACTGGATGAGCAGTACTGTGGCTTTTCTCATTGTCTTGGAGGAATATACACTCACTTGTACTCATTTTCCTCTTTTAAAAGTGGGATTCCACTGACTTGTCACAATTCGGTGGGATTTTAGTTAATTAAAAGCACTAAGTATTATAAGTATCTTGCACTTTTGTGTAACTGTACTGTACATAATTAGCTCTGAATAAAAAAAGCTTGATCATCATAATAGAGCACATGTTTTCATTTGAATCAGTTTAGGATGAAAGTGGGTTTTTTAAATTATATGTGAATGCAGTGCGCATAATGAGGGCAATACAGACAAAAATGTATTCATTAGTTATTTATATTACTTATATTTCGTAAAATGTAAGTTTAAAGCTTCCAGCTTATCATTTGAATGTGTTTTACTTAAAACTGTATAATATCACTAAGCCAACAATCTTCCCGAAGCACAAAAGCACCACAGAGCAGGTTAGTAAAAACTTTGCTACTGTGTTTCTCCATTGTCTTTCCTGCAAAAGGCTTTTATTCAGCCTCAACAACAGTCATTCAGACCTGTTTCAGTAATTCTATTAGCAGCCATTATTTTCAGTGAATAGTGCGAGTCTTCAAGCTTCTTTTGTCTTTGCTTAAATCAAATGTGTGTTTTTCCTGATAGACAAGCATTAAAATGCCTTTTTTTCTGGAGGTTACAAGTTAACGTTCTGCTGCTGCTTCCAAACTTTCTGTCTGTCTTTCTTTTTCTCTTTGAATAATAGTCTTCAATATCTTTATGGAAAATGAATCAACTGCCCCAATAGATAAAGTGCTCAAAAGTTTTAAATGTACTAAAACAGAAAGTGCTTAACCTAGAAGAGTGATTACTTGCACTTTGTTATACTTTTTAAAAGTAGAAATATGTAATGACATATGTATTATATTATTATATAATACATTATTATATTATTTATTGTATATCACATTTATCATATTTCTTATTATAAAATACTCTAAATATGAAGTATGTATTAATGCACTTTCAATGCACTTACAATGTACTTACGAAGCTATAAGGGTGCTTGGTAAATTTGGCCTACTATAAACAAGACCTTAATAATTATTCAAAATAAATTAGTAATATTGTGTATTGTCCCATATTGCATTTTCCCCACTGTTTACAAAATGCTACACACACACAAACAACACCCCTTAAAGTGGCCATATAATGAAAAACTAGACCGTACAGTCTATAAATGCAAACAAAGCTGCAAAAACAGCCCATTCTGAATTTATTTCTGAACCAACACATTTACATATATCTGCTTATTCAACCTACACCTGTTTAGCCCTGTTTAGCCCTGTCCATTTATGGTAAGTTATAAGAATATTTTCTTCAGACTCTTTTGAATAAGACACAATACATGGCAGCCAATCAGAACAGAGCTTACATATATGAGCCTTAAATGCACAGTTTAAAAAACAGCCTGTTTAATTCTAAGGCATAAAGAGAGGTTGTAAAATGATTTTGGTAGATTACTATTCAAAGACTCAGAATCACTTGCCATAAGGTATTTTAGCGGTTTTATTCAAAATTTCAACATTTATGGAGACAAGAAATTATTAAATGTTGAAAAATATACTGTAATTATATCATTTTTTGTCATTACCCATCTTGATATTTAAGATCTACATTTGATGAATTCTGAATATTAATTTTTCATTAAACGTATTATTAACTACATTATTGTCATTCAGTCATTCTTGAAACTTCCCCAGTTTTGTCTATCATTCTGGAAACATTTAACATTTCATCCTGTTTTATTTACAGGTTCATAGTGTCTTACTATTTTACTGAAGTCTGTGATGTGCTGGATGAGCATATTACAATGATTTTATGCATTTTCTTCCTGCAAAGTGGTTTTATACTATTAAAAAAATGTAACACTAGGCTACATAAAGCACACAAACGTTGTAGGTGAACCTCAGAAGGGAAAAGAAGAACAAACTACAATAAAAATGTAAGATATGGGCCAGTTACCTGCAGTAAAATCACTACAACATGTAAAGTAAGGCATGATACATTTTGTCCTAGCATACACTGACTGTTAGCATGAAAAATGTTCTCAAAATGTTCTCTCTTGCTGAAGCTTGTTTTCCTCCACTGAATCAAGGCCTTTTGAAAGCCTCTTTTTTTCACCGCATGAGGCTTCACTATGGATGTTCTTTTCCCTACTATATAAATAATACAGAGAGCAGTAAAGAGAAGTGCCTTCTCTGGAAAATGACATCATAGTTTTAGGAAGTTTTAATTATAATGGGGACGGATGCAGCCTAGCGCGTCTTTGTTCCCAAGCAGCGCTGAAGAGTGTGCGTGTGTTTTGTGTGTGTGTGCCTCTGTGTCTTTGCACTGTCAAGTGTGTGAAGGGTTTGAAGGTGTTCTGGGAGCTAAAATTAGCCGCGTCTGCCGCGCTGGCTGTCAGCAGATGGGCGTGTGTGTACAACACAGCGGCTCTGACGGATACCCGACCACTCACTCTTCAAGCTTTCAGTCGACACACACTGACAGCAAAGCCAATCACAGCAAATGTTACCTCATCTGCTGCTGTTTTTCTGGCTTGTGTCATTTCTGATTGCCTGTTTTAACCCTTTGTTGAGTCCTGACACATGGAGCTACGCATACGAGCTGTCAATGGCTTTAGTCCATATTAATAACAGCATTCTATAGCACTATAGCACAAAAAACTCATTATTAATAATGTGATTTATTATAGCATAGATAAAACTACTCTAGACATGCAGAAGCCCTGGTTAAACATGCTAAGTGGTGCAGGCAGATATCATGCCTGTACAAAAAGCCATCTATTTAATGGTGCACATTTTAGGACATCCTCAAACCACCACAATGTCAGGTTTCGGACATTGAAAAAAAAAAACAACAACCTCTGATTCTCAGCAAAACACAAATAAAATCCTTTCCCAGTACATCAGGCAAAATGAGTCATTTCAAATAGTGAAATGATGGAGAATGACTACGGCAACTGGAAATAAATCTGGTACACTGTTCGCTGCCAGGTATGACCAGCAATTCTACAAAAATATACTGATAAATACCGTGAGTGTATTAAGGATACACTTACTCACACAACATGTTCTGTCCATTGACTGAAGCTCGTAGCTACAACATACAGCACTGAAAAAACAAGTCCGCAAGAAGTGTTATGTTTGGAGAGATGAAGACACGGCATTCAAGCATAAAAAACTTTATCCCATCTGTGAAACAGGATGGTGGCAGTATCATGGTTTGGGCCTGTTTTGCTGTATCTGGGCCAGGATGGCTTGCCATCATTGATGGAACAATAACCTCTGAATTATTCTAGCAAATTCTAAAGGAAAATGTCACGGCATCTATCCTTGAGCTGGTCATGCAGCAAGACAATGACCCTAAGCACGCAATTCGTTCTTCCAAAGAACGGTTAAAGAAGAACAAAGTTAATGTTTTGGAATGGCCAAGTCAAAGTCCTGACCTTAATCCTATAAAAATGTTGTGGAAGGACCTGAAGCAGTTCATGGGAGGAAACCCACCAACATAACAGAGTTGAAGCTGTTTTGTACAGAGGAATGGGCTAAAATTCCACCAAGCCAATGTGCAGGACTAATCAACAGTTACCGGAAACGTTTAGTTGCAGTTATTACCGCACAAGAGGGTCACACCAGATACTGAATGCAAAGGTTCACATACTTTGCCACTCACAGACACGGAATAGTGGATCAATTTCCTCAATAAATATATGACCAAGTCTAAGTCTCATTTGTTTAATTCGGTTCTCTTTATCTACAATTAGCACTTGTGTGAAAATCTGATGAAGTTTTAGGCCAAATTTAAGCAGAAAAGTCACAAGAAGTCACAGCGTTCACAAACTGTCAAGCACCACTGTAGATAAAAAAAATGTCATGCATTGTCAGAAACCACATTTCTAGTTTTAAAACATAGGAAAGTGACAAGTTTTGAGTAGTTCTCAGAGGCAGACAAGATACCATTTAAAGCACTTTAAATCTCAAAGTGTGCACGAAACGGGGTTACGCCTCATCATTTTACATGTTTAAGATTATCCGCATGACCTCACTGTTTGCATATTTAACGTTTTTGGTTGTTTGACATGCACTAGGAAAATAAAAGAGTAGCCTACAAAAAAAAACCTTTTTCATTTCATCCAACCAAGGACGTCTCATCTTTTACTATATCTCTAATTCTCTCTTACTTAATCCTCTCTCTTTCTCACTGTCTTTTCTTCTTTTCTTTATCTTCCTCTTTCTTTACTCTCTCTCTCTTTTGCTCACTCTTTTTTGCACTCTCTTTATTTCATTTTCATTACTTTTTTCTCTCTTTACCTTTCTCCTATCATATCCATCTCTCTTTTTCTTTACTCTCTCTCTCTCCCTCTTTCTCTCCGTCTCTCGTTACCCTCTTCTTCCTCTCTCTCTCTTTATCTACGTATATTTCTCACATCTTATTTCCTTTTTTATATCTCCCTCTTACTCTGAATTATTCTCTCTCCCTCTACCTCTTTTGCTGTGTAGATTGCTGAACTCCATCTGAAAGTTTATATAAGGTGTCAGACTAATAATTCATGAAGCAAAAAGAGCTAAACACCCCTACACTACAAAATTCATGCACATTCTTAAAGAGTTCTCATGGACCGCTCAATGGACCAAGACTGAATGTGATTCAAGTAGAACTCCAGACAGAAAAACCCTCTACATCTGAGAATAAACATAAATCTGAAACCACATGAGACAGTAACTCTTCAGTCCCTACGATATCTCAGCATACTCCGCGAAATACATGAATAAAAATACAAAGCTGCTAATTACACATAAAATTTAGACATCATGCTTCATTTTCAGTTGTTGCAAATTCTCTTTAGACCTTCTGTCATCAACACTGCTTGTTGGCTCTTTGTGATATTTTAATAGCTCACTAGCACCACTAACTGCTTGCATTCTGATGTATTTTTAATGACCTGAAAAGTAAACAAATATATAATCACTTACAAAATTTCTGGATAAACAGGGAAGAGCGAGTGCAAAGGCAAAATGAAAGAGAATCTGTGAAGAAAACACACAGTCCCAAGCCTCTGCTGCAAACTAGCGCTAGAGCTGCTAACCTGATGTACGCTAATGTGATGTATATAAAGCGACGTATGCGAGTGAAGCGAATGATCCAGTCAGAACAGATGAGAAGCGTTTCAGTGGCTCCGCTGAGGGTGATGAATGGGGTTTCGGCACGGCAGAAGGTCAGAGACTTCAGTAATGTGATGAGAATGAGCTACAGATCACTGAATTACGAATGTTAGCGCACACTAACAGCACGCCTCAGTCTCTGTTGAGCTGATGTAGCAGCTCAAGAATGGAAACGTGTGGGTGCTGCTACAAACATGTTCCATTGATTTCTGGCACATTGGACATTTATTTGGCGTAAAGGGTATAGTTTCTGTGTTTGCCTTTTTACAGCTACAACACAGCATCACCACAGGCAACAGATGTGAAGTCATGCTAAATAACTATTTAGTTTATTTGCTGCTATAAAATGGATCTACTGTGTTTCATGCTAGCATAATGCAGGCTAGATGCTATACCACATTAAGTTCAGTATCCAGAGGTGCTCCCTGATTCACATAATTTGCTTTAGCAGAACCTGTCACAATATTCAAACATGCCAACCTTTACATAGTACTACTTTTTATTTTGTTATAACTCTAATTTCAACTTTCTTTCACCATGCTGCTGTCGTAGGCATTCAGCAAGCAGTCAATATGAATACAAGCAACATGACTGCATAATTCTGCAATTAACAGCTTTTACAGGACAGCTTTTATAGGACAGTTACACTAATTAATCAAAACCCAATAAAATATCCACAGACATAT
The DNA here is from genome assembly GCA_023558415.1 of Piaractus mesopotamicus. Taxonomy (NCBI): domain Eukaryota; kingdom Metazoa; phylum Chordata; class Actinopteri; order Characiformes; family Serrasalmidae; genus Piaractus; species Piaractus mesopotamicus. The sequence continues at coordinate 10,785 of JAILXH010228701.1, read as the reverse complement.
TTGTTTATCCGGCTAAAGATGATGAAATTGCAGTCATGGAATAATGGGGACATTCTGGTTTTAATGTGTACTTTACCCAAGCCAAAAGATATAAGGGAAGCACAGAGAGTGCTCTTAGCATAAATACATACATTCTTTAAAGGCTTTCCACAGGATATTGGAGTGTGTCTGTCGGAATATGTGCCCATTAATTCAACAGAGCATTTGCGAGGTCCGACACTGACGTGGGACAAGAAGGCCTGACTCACAATGGACATTCTAATTCATCTCAGTTGTGTTCAGTGGGGTTAAGATCAGGGCTCTGTACAGACCATTGGATTTCCTCCACACCAAACTCAAAATCATGTCTTTATGGACCTCGCTTTGTGCACAGGTGCACAATCATGCTGGAACAGGAAATGGCCTTGACCTCCAAACTGTCACCACAAAGTTGGAAAAAAATAATTGTCTAAAATGTCTTTGTATGATGTACAAAAAATATTACAAAAAAACATTACCCTTCACTGGAAAACCATGACAAAGCACCCCAGACCATTATCCCTCCTCCACCAAACTTTTCTGTTGGTAATGTGCATTCTAGTAGTTAGCGTTCTCCTGGCTTCCACCAAACCAAGATTCGTACATCATTCGTACATCAGACTGCCAGATAGTGAAGCGTGATTTATCACTGTCCAGTGGCAGTGTGCTTTACAGCACTTCAGATGATGCTTGGCACTGCCCATAGTGATCCTAGGCTTGTGTGCAGCTGCTCAGCCATAGAAACTCATTTCATGAAGCTCCTGACACACAGTTCTTGCTTCCAGAGGCAATTTGGAACTGTAGTAAGTGATGTAACACAGGATAGGTGATTTTAATTTGCTATGTTCTTCAGCACTCACCGGATGCTTCTTGGCTGAGCTGTTGTTGCTCCTAGAAACTTCCATTTCGTAATAATAGCACTTAAAGTTGACTGGGGCAGATCTAGAAATCTCACAAACTAACTTGAGACCAATTTGGCATCCTATGACAGTGCTACATTTAAAGTCACTGACCTCCTCTGTCCAACTAATTCTACTGTCAGTGTTTTTCTATGAAGATTGCATGACTGTGTGCTTGATTTTACACAACTGTTAGCAATATGTGCGGCCAAAACACTTGATCTCTATAATTTGGAGTGTCCACATACTTATGGTAACAGCATGACGCAACTTTTGTTACTTATTATGTTATAACACCATGTCTAATGAAGCCCTAAAGGGCCTATAGACATGCAAGTGAAATGTCTGTCATCACATTAATGGCTGGTTAATCACTGCTATACAGCAGGACATCTGTGTTTTCTATGTTAGCATACTGTGGGCTATATGGCAGACAGCATTAAAGTGATAATTTGGAGAAAAAATACATTTGTAACATTATATGACACTGTGATGTGTGTCAGAACACAGTATGAGGCAAGAGTGAACATTTAGACGTGCAGTTTACATGACTAATTGGTGTGCATAAGCTTTTTATATTTTTATTATGGTACGATTATGTTCCTTGACTAAAGGTACTGAGATGTACCCCTGAGGGGTGACAGGTTTGTACCCTTTTTTCTGAGAGTCCAGTGTAAAACAACAAAACAAACTTCAGATACCAAACATGCCTTGGTGAGGCTAAGGGATGAAACTAGATACTTGTGAATGTTGCCTGAACTATTGCTTTGTCTTGCACTGCATCAAGATTCACTGTAAGTATGACTAGCCTTCATATCAGACTGAAAGTATTAATGCTGGCATTTTATTTTGCCCTTTGGATACGGGAACATTAATATTTTGGTGCTACATGGTAACAATGATAAAAACTGACACTGCAACACATGACTTCATAGGATTACAGAAACACTTAATCAAAAGAGGATTACAATTGTAAAGCACAGACTACATCTCTATCTCTCTCCTTCACTCTGTCTCTCTCTCTCTAAGTATCTCTCTCTCAATGGTGGTGAATTAGAATAGATAATTAGTTTAATTATGATCAGGCGTAATGAGCCCTATTCAGCAGTATAGTGGAGACTCGTTCAAGGTGGTGCAGCGGCGTCGATATTTTTCCGGATGAGAAATCGATGAGCTCATTCAGAGTCAAATGGGGCCTGAAATGGGAGGGAAGAGCTGGATGCTCAAACAAAAACAAAACAAACAGCTTGATAATCGCTGCCGTTTTCTGCCAAAAGGCCGTTTTAATATGGACGCGCCCTTACTCGCCCAACAGCGATCGCTCTATCGCTCATGAAGTGCTGTAAGGGGGGAATTTAATGCCCATTATTTGCTGAGCCTGTGCTATCTCTATTGGTCTGTGGTGGTCCTTTTTTTTTAAGACTCTAAGACAGACATTTTGTTGTAAGAGGCTATGTAAACAGATCCCAACAGCATCTATATAGAAACTGCCAACAGAGGAACCACAGGGTTAAGAGAGCGAATGAGAGTGAAGCAATTTCAGAGTGACACTATCAGGGCATGAAGTTATTGAGGTAGTATGGTTACAGAGGTGAAAGGAGTCACTGCACTA
>JAILXH010228666.1:4370-14670 GCA_023558415.1 Piaractus mesopotamicus | reverse complement strand
TGTATCAGTCAACCCTGACCCTACTTTTTATACGTTGTCTGCATCTAATAATAATAATAATAATAATAATAATAATAATGCTACTTCTACATATCTAAGATGTAGGCCTAAGCATATTATTCGGTCATTAAAGAACTGGTTCAGTGAAAAATCTGATTTACACAATTTTCCACTTACTTAATTTTCCTCCTCACTGTGTGGCTGACTGCTGCTTTTAAACAGACGACAGCTTTTCAAAAGACATTTTGTTCTTTTTTATAGTGCACAGTAAGTCACACTGTGTGCAAAACCACATCTCCACGACCTCAGTGAAGTCTTCAATGCCGTTTGAGTGGGTTGAGAGAAGTTTTGGGGATGCATTTATGGAAAAGATTTGGGTGTCTATTGACTTCTAGTGTTTGTTAACACCAAACATCTCTTGGCTGATTGACTACATGTGGGGTAAATAAAAAATAGTGTAAATTAGATTTTTTGCTGAACCATTTCTTTAATCTTAAAGGGATCATATGCTGCATTTTTCTTGTATCTAATTTTTCCCCTTTAGACCCACTTATGACATTTGTGTGGTTTTATGTACCAAAAAAGGCCATAAATCATTTTTACATTACCTTTTTCCAGCCTCACTTTATCCCTTAGAATTAAACAGCCTGTTTTTGTTATTGTGCCTTCAAGACTGATATATGTAAATGAGCTCTGTTCTGATTGGCTGCCATGCACTATGCCTCATTCAAAAAGCACTCAGAGCTGAAACGCTCCTTGTAACTTTGGTGTGAATGGGTGGAGCTAAGCTGCTGTAGGCTGAATAGGGGGATATATGTAAATGAGTTGGTTCTTGTGACATAACAGAAACAATGAATTTAAGACTGAACAGGTTTCATATATGGACTGTGTGGTCTGGGTAGTGAATGGTACATTTTGTAACTCTAGCAGTGTTTACATATCACTTCAAACTCTTATTTAAAAGATAGCGAACTTCGGTTTTTGTGACATGGCCCTACAATATTCAGTACCTACTATGAAATGAATGTGTAAGTTATGTAGTTCTAACAGTAGAAGAATTGAAAGGGTTGACTGACTCATTTACTCATGAGCTACTGTTTGTGTAGAAGACTGTATCTAAATTATATAATTTTATTATTAGTCATTACAACATAATAGTGAGTACAATAGCATAAATTGGATGTGTTCTTAAAATTATGAACCTAGTGTTCACATGCAAAGCAACATTAATTTAATTTCAGCTGCCTACAGTACGAGGAAATGAGAACAACATGAGGGGTAACATCCCTGTCTTTGTACTCTTACTCACATACACACACAGGACAGATACACTAAATGACGTGCTTGCTTTATCAGTCAGGACAAGGCCATCCACATCCAGCCTCCCGCACACACGCAGTTCTTCTCACAAATGATTGGTCATTTCAAGGTTTGACGTGGAGGTCAGCTCTGATGTTATCAGGACTTTCACTCTGTGCGTAAACACACACGAGGCGGTGATCTCTGTGCATCTGCAGAGTGTGACGCTGCCTGTTTGCATGCAGTAAAATGAGCTTGTTTGCATTGGAGAGCTGCTTTCTTTCCAGGATAAATTTCAGGCCTAGACATTTACACACAGCTTACAGGAGCAACTCCCTGTGCACACAGTTTACATTAATCTACATCACTCGTGCTCATGTGTATATATGCTTGTGGTGTGGCTGGTATAGCGTAGTAGATAACACCACTGTCCTGCACACGGGAGATTTCAGAGATGTTACATTAACCTGCCTATATAACACGATTAAGTTGTAAGTCACTCTAGATGTGTTTATAAGGTTTGTAACATTTTAGGCTTCAGGACATCTACAGAATATTGTATCATAATATGAGATTAAATGTCTCTAAAACCATAAATACAGAGAGTAACAACAGTGTTAGTTGCATTTAATTAGACTTTACAGTTAGAAAGAAAGCTTTTTACATGTGTACTGGTTAGTAGACTCTCCAGAATTGTCCAAAATTTAATAAGTACGCACTCAACAAAAGACTAAAGTCAGCAGTAACTTCAAATGACAACAATGTCTTTCTGGCCAAGACGATACATTGATTCTTTTTAAGTATACTAATGACAGTGTGTCTGGCGGTAGTTTGATTTTAAGTCTATTGCCAGCTTAAGCAAGAAATTATGGCTGAAATGAAAAGGAATCAAGCTGTTATAACCTCTTGCTTAGTCATTTGTTAAACACTGGTCTCTGCAAACTTGGCTGCCAACAAACACAAACGTTAACCCCTTAAATGGCCTGAACATGCCATTTTATTCCACACTCGTGTATGCTATACATGCAGCCAGCTTACACTGTTCTCCAAGTATTCTGAATAATAAGCCTTAAATTGTAATATGTTTGGGAATTTTAAGAGGTTAAAGGGTCCACTTAATGGAAACCCACATTTCCTTGCTTTCTGTGCTTCCTTGAAATAGAACTTATTGACCATTCTACCAAATTAGTCCAAACTGTGGTCCCACTGTAAAACAAATAAGTATTCAGATCTTAGATAAGGATCATGTTATGATCTTTTTTAACCCAAAGCATTAATTGTGATACTGATAAGCTAAATATATACAAAATCACCATTTATATTGAGAGTTGTCTGTCCCGAAACTCTAACATTTCAACCTGTGAAAATAATACCTACACTTGTTTGTATTTTTTCCAGTGTTTGTTTTTTAAAAGATCTTTTTTGTTTTTCAAGTTTTATTTTAAAGTGAATTTGCAAGATCTAGATTTGTCATTAATTTTTCAGAAAATGCTGCCTCCCATTTTCTGCAATTAATTAAATTTTTTTGCATGTTAATGAAAAATATCATGATTTTATATGTGTACAGTTGTTCAAAGCTGTGTTTGCTATTCATGTGCTGGCTAGTGTTTTTGAAATATGCTCAAAGTTAGTTCAAACTGTCACTACCGAAAAAGTCACTACTAACATTTGGTAACGTTCCAATAGTGTAATGAATGTTTTGTTAGTGCAAAAATGATTTTTTTTTTCCAATTATTTATTTTAATTAAATAAACATAATTAGGGACAGGATCATTCAAAGCAAAGGGATTTTAGTCTAAAGTCTGTGTCAGTTAAAAGTGCGAAATGGGTTTTGAACTCTGACTGTAAACCGATTCAGTAGAATGATCTTTATAAACAGTGTTGCATGTTTAAATATGTACACTTTTCTCCTCAGTCCATGCAATCCATATACGGAAAAGATGCTGCCTGCTTTGAATTCATTGTGATGTCACAACTATGAACAAAATAAAATATGACTTCCCAAACATGTTTAATCCATTCTCGCACTTGAAAAGTACTGAGGTGATGACTGTTGTTACTGCAGACTGTTACTGTAGCAAATTATTGGAGTTGAAGTTTTAGTTGGAAAATGTTAAATGTTGTGCTGTTTCTGGCTGGTAGGAAGCAGGTTTTATCATTGCAGCCTTCCAGTGGATTCAGACGTCTGAAACAAGTGGCTGAAGTGTACCAGTTTGTTCTGTGCATTTAAGCCCAGACTGCTTTTTAAGCCAATCAGAACAGAGGTTTACATTCTGTATTTTAGTCTTAAAGGTACAATAAAAACAGCCTGTTTAAGTGTAAAGATCAAGAGAGGTTGGAAAACAGTCTTGTAATTCTTGTGAATTTTGACTACATAAAACCACAAAGGATTGTAAGTGGAAGCAATAAAATAGCAGGAAAATGTAGTATATGGGCATTTTAAACAAAAAAAGGGTTCAGAAAAGTTGAGTACAAATGAGTACAGATTAACTATGTCTTATCAAAGCGTCCAGCTGCCCCCATCACACGCTTATGTGCCCAATCTCCTGATAGTGACTCACCTGTATGAGGGGCATAGAGTGCAGTCAGAGAACACATGAACCCACACTGCTCATAACACACCAGAAGACAGGAAATCAGAATGACTAATCACATTTTTGTGTGTGTGTGTGTGCATCTGTGTAAAGCAGGAAAAACAATAATGTGCAGAGCGCTCCATCACTGGAGGAGAAGCCATACCTGCAGGAACATTTCCTGAGGGACCGCATTGCTGACATTGATCTGTTCACACTCACTGCTCTGCCTCACGACCTGGACCAGAAAGAGTGGATGGCATTTAACAGTGAGTACAGACACAGGCATCTAAAATACATCATCATCATCATTCATATCATCCTCTTGTTTTTGAGAAATATAAGAAAATATAAAATATATATTGAGAAAACATAAGAAAACACATAAAATAATATAAAAAACCCCCCACAAATGCCTTATATTTGAAAGGTCACAATCAAATCATGAGAAAGATAACTTATCAAGAACTTGCTATAAATAAATAACTATATATTACAATATTAAAATACATGTTAATATATAATGTCTTGAGTCCAAAAAAACCTGAAATATTGGAAAGAAATATGTAAAAATACCATATGCTGTCTAGCTTGTAGTATTTCAGTCTAAATTATCATTGAATAAAATAACATGAATTATTATTATGACGCATAATTTCAGTGAAATTAAATATAATCTATTCAAACACATCATGCTGCCATTAGCACAACATCTGTATCTACTTAGTCACTTTTGGGTTGGCACTTTACTTGGTTGGTGCAGTTTTGACCAATTTCACTTTAAATCCACTACATCTTCTCTAATGTAATTACATTCTAGACAAACCTAAACTCTGATGATTTGGCTCCTGTACACACAGCAACATGAATAACACATGGAGGGGTTTTACTGCAGCATTTCTGAATTATAAATTAACAAACAACTGAGCAGAATTTAGGTCATCTCTAGATGAACTATACTCATCTTACTACACAGTGACCATCAAACTTTTCACATCATTTTAAAAATATAGATGTTTACATTAAGTAGATTGTAATATATCTGTTATAGGTGGTTAATCATCACCTTTTCTTTAGTGGGCAGGCTGTCAGGATAAGCAACAGCACTGTGCCTATTTCATGCATAACAAAGGACACAGTGGCATTTTATGAAACTGTATTGTGTCACTGTTTACAGTAAGTGTTTGAAGTAAAAATAACTTTCAGAACAATACTTGTTATATGAGTGATCTGGTTTGCATAACAAATTATAACCAAAGCCACTAAGTCTGCTAGACAGAAGATGAAGCACACTGAGCTGCTTGTGAATCCATCAGTAGTCACTGAAATGAACTACTAAAAGTTTTCTAAAAGGAAAACTTGAGTTTAAATAGAATGTTGGATCATGGAAAACTGATTTTTTTTTCACATTTTTTAAATAAAAGAGTTTGGTGCAGTATGTAAACACTGTTAAAGCTTTAAAATGCACCATTAACTCCCCAGTCCATACAATCCATATATAGAAACTAAACTACAAAAACAGCTTGGTTTGAGGGACTTTTTGTGTGATGTCACAAAAATACAGTGCATATATCAGTCTTAAAGACAACAAAACAGCCTGTTTAATTGTAAAGGGATGAAAAAAGGTCATGTAAAAAGCCTGGGGATGTAAACCTGCACAAATATCACAAATGGACCTCAAGGAAAAATAAAACACAAGAAAACGTAAGATGTGGGCTGTTTAACTCTCATACAGAGGTTTTTTTGTCAGGATTATCTCCACTGTGACTCATAGACAATGCCATCTGCATATTATAGATTGTAAACAAAGATGATGAAAGAGAAATACCAGTAAAGCACTTATTAATGTCACTATATTTGCTTAATCCATAAACTATAATAACTTGTCACTACATCAAAGTAGAGGGGAGGCTTTATATAGGCTTTATATCTTCACTGGGAAAATGAATGTGTATATGTGTGTTTTAACTCTCTTTCTCTCTCTCTTGCTTTTTTTTTCAGCCATCTCTTTCTTTCAGAATACCACTCTTCTGTCCAGCGCTCTCTCTGAATTCTGCACCTCGACAACCTGCCCAACAGCCAGTGGCCCAGGAAACAAGTGAGGAGTATGAATACACACACACTAAACATATCCTATGTGTAATATGTAACAATATACATTTTCTAAACCTAACCCTAAACCTTCATGTCAGTAAACAAAAAGATAGTAGGTAGGAAATAAATGAATTAATGAATGAGTGAATGAATGAATACACATTTTACAAACTATTTTGTAGGTCGTGACATTGCAGGTTAAATTTTTTCCTACAGTATCAGATTTTTTTCTTGAAAATGTACTAAACACACACATACTCACACCTACAGGTGATGTACAGAAATGTCAGTGTGTTAAGGCAGTGTTTCTCAACCCTGGTCACTGAAGACCCCCTGCCCTGCACATTTTTGTGTTTTCCTGTCAAAACACACTGTACTCAGAAAGGGCTTGTTAATTAGCTGATTAGTTGGTTCATGTGTGTTGGCAGCAGGGAAAGCAATAAATAGGTAGAGGGTCCTCCAGGACCACGGTGGGGAACTGCTGTGTTAAGGAGCTGTGTCTTTCTGCTGTGTGTGCTGTGCAGGGTGTATGAGTGGACAGATGAAAATGGAAGGAGGCTGAAGTGTTCAGCTCCTCTCTACACTGACTACGCCATGTCCTACATCCAGGAACTCCTCACAGATGAGAATGTGTTTCCCACCAGGGCAGGTAAAGAAAAAAACAAAAACAAAAGTCCAAGTCCTACACAGCACATGTACATTCTCAGGTTTTGGGTGGAGATCCATCAGTCGAGAACAACACTCGAGAACACAGTCCAGTGCTGTGGGGCTTTATATTTTACTAGCTGACGTTTGCCCTTGGCCATAGAGACTAACGTGCAGCTGCTCCAGAGCATCCTATTCTATAGATATTATACAAACTGTGTGTCCATAATTGAATGCCTGTGCCAGCCATGTGTGCACTTTAAAGTAGCTGAATTACTAATTAGAAGGGGTGTCTGAATACTTTTGGACATACAGTGTATGTTTAAACAACTAGTGTGAGCTGAAACGAGGCTAAGGTAAAACATGGAATTGTTATTATTCTTGTGTGTGTGTGGGTGGGTGTAGATGCGCAGTTCCCGCCTGGATTCATGTTCCTGGTTCAAAAGGTGTTCCTGCTGTTGTTCCGAACCCTCGCTCACCTGTACAGAGCTCACTACAGGGACGCCATCACCATGGAGATACACCCACACCTCAACACTCTCTTCACACACTTCATCACGTTTAGTCACGCCTTCAGACTGCTGGAGCCCTCAGAGACTGCACCACTTGACGACCTGATCACAGCTCTCCTGCAGTAATACACACACAGACAGTACTGTACAAAAGACCCTTCATTCACAACATTTTCATTCAAGATGGTGATTAAGTACAATTTATTCTTTTTTCAGGAGAAATTTCTGAGGAGTTTAGATATAATTCATTTGCACAAGGAAGATCAAAAGAAAATTAATAATAAAAAAACAGGAGTTTCCAAAACTGGAATTAAAAAAATCATTAAAAGATATAGAGAAAATGGAACTCTTCACAATAGTGCAAGATCTGGTAGACCGCCAAAACGGTCACCATCAGATAAACAGCACTTAGGGCTTTCACCTTTGAGAGAGAGGAGAACATCAATCTTCACTCTTGCTTCAGATCTGAAAAAATCCATAGGTGTTTCTGTCCATCCTTCCACTGTGAGACAACACTCACTGTGAGTCTGAAAGGAGCTGTCAAGAAGATGTCACTGAGAAAAGGAAAAAGACAAAAAGAAGAATATTTGTAAATCAAACAAAGAAGCTGTTGGTGTTCTCAGAACAATAGACTGACCAGCCCAGAGTCCAGACCTCAACATCAGTGAATGTGTTTGGGATTATTTGAATCGTGAGTGACAGAAAATGCAACCAACTTCTAAGACTGAACTTGTGGAAGAATTATCCCTGCAGATTTCTTTGAAAAACTGAAATCTCCCAAAAAGAAAGGAAGCTGTAGGCAATAAAGGGTAGACACAGTGAGTGTTCAGGCTTCTGTGTAATTTTCTGGGTTTTTTTTTTCCTGATTCTGAAAAATGTGTAACCAATACTTTGTGGCCATTCTGACTGGAAATTAAATAAATGAAGGGTCTCTGACTTTTGCACAGTACTGCATACACACATACATACAAGTTCATGTACTGGTACGAAAGAAATGTTGGTTTGCTTTCACACACAGAGTTCTGCTCTCTGCATTCTTGACTGAATGGAACTTAAGTGTTTCACTGTAAAATTAAGCTCTGTCTGTCAAGCCACAGTAGATCCAGTGGTCAAGCCATAGTAGATCCAGTGGCCTGCCCCCTGTTTGGACACTAACTCATTAAAGCAATAGTTGGACAGTTATAAAATGCACAGACAAAATTCCGGCTCCAGAATGGCTGCTACTACCGTTTTAGCTATGTTATGTATTTTCCCCCATTTTTATAGAAAACAGTAAGGCATACAGTGTCAGAAACCACATAAGCAAGTCAACAAGTAAACTTGACACATTTTGAGTGTTTGATGATTTAGGCTAAATGCTAAATGGCTAAATGGTCATCCGAATCCAATACTTAGCTACATTAGCCTTGTGGCTCCAGTGGAAAAAGATATGCTATATTTGGCCTAAAAGGAAAACTTGTACACATTTGATCGAACTTTCACTTCAACCCACCTGATGGTCACTGCTGAAGGCCTTCATAGAGTGCTGTGAAGAAAGAGTCAGAACTGGGAGTGCTACTGCATGAGCACTGGAGCCGCAGAACAGTGGGTGGGGTGTACGTATGTAGAATACAGATCAGATTCCTTTATTTACTCGAGGGCATGTTGTAAATATTAAGAAGGCCACCGCATTACAAATGTACACAGTGCCTACTCCCACTCCCTCTCGCATGGACGGTAAATCTGTTTGCATCAGATATCTGGTCTAACTGGTTTGAAGAGGAATAAGATCCGTTCACACACACACACACTTTATCCCTTATCAAGAGTGAAATTATTTATAACGTTTATGGCCTCATGTTTGCTGTTAGCATTGACATCTATAAAATGTGTTCTTGCTGTGTCACACATGTACTTTTGTCCCTGTACTTAAGTACTTTTTTCCAAGTATCTGTACTTCATTAAAGTATTTCCATTATTTGAGACTTTTACTTTCATTCCACACTGAAATAGTCTACTTTTACACCACTACTTTTTGCACGTTACTGTGAAGTAAAAACTAGATTTTTCATAATATACAAGATATTGATGCATTTTCACAAATAAATCAAATCAATCATTGCACACCTTACATTAAAACCCACCCCTTAGTACTGAATGTACAATCATTGATTAGCAACAGTAACCCAGGCTCCTCTGACAAGCATTAAAAACACTGTAACACTGTGCAGGGTATTTTTCAAAACAGAAACCTGATATCTCAGGAGTTTGGCTGGGGAGTGAAATTTTATCCTAAACCAGGGGTCCCAACCTTTTGCAACTCACAGCCCACACAACTGACCAGAAAAGCTTTCGCAGCCCACAAGATGATGAAATCAGCCCGATCATTTAAAATGCAATGTAATACAATAATCAATGTGGCCTATCAAATTTCACATGACTGTATAATCAAACTTAATAAACATAATAAACCTAAAATTTTCTCTTTATAGCCATTTATCCATAATGGATGAATTCCATATGATCAAAAATAAAAATGTTGCACATTGATTTGCACTGAAAATGTAAACATTTGAAGCTAACTATGTTGGTCGTGCATTTGTTAGACCAATCACCTTAACATGTAAATATTTTCGATGTTTTATTCTTGCAAATAAATATCACAGCATTAACATCAGTCACATTTTAAATGACTAGTTTGGTTAAATGTCTATATATTTTATATTTAAAAAACAATCCTGCCACGGCCCAGTGGTTGAAAACCACTGCCCTAAACTAAACCTATTCCTTTCAGAATATCTCACTATGTGGTGATTATTTTTACTGAAATACATTGAAAAGCAAGTACTTTTGTATTTTAACACAAGTAAAAATGTAAATATAGCACTTATACTTTCACTTGAACTACTGGATTTGTGTATGTTATTCACCACTGCAAATCACACATCACACACAGTGCTCTGCTCCCTGCTGTCAACGCCAATGAATAAAAACTGTAAGAAGACTCTCACAATCCCACAGAGATACAGGAGCCTAAAAGATATTAAAGGATATTTAGGGATATTTAAGGGTTTGTTCTGAGGCTGATGATATGTTGTGGGCTTCACTCAGCCAGATGGGGGCAGCAGAGTCCAGCACTGTGAAGAACATTCCAATGAAGAACTCAACAGGGCAATAAAAGCAACTCGGAACGCTTGA
>JAILXH010228622.1:0-10461 GCA_023558415.1 Piaractus mesopotamicus | reverse complement strand
TTTTAGATAATAGAATACAATTATAAGTTCTGCTTTACTTAGGATCCTAAAACTTTTCCTTGTAAGGTGACAGAGTTTTCAGATAAAGCTATTCCCATGTAGCTACAATTTTCTGTTAGCAAGTGGGATGCTGTCAGAAGAAATCATACCTGGTATGTTTGAGAATATCTTCACAGGCATTGAAGGGGTATATTCTAGTACCTGCCCTCTGCCACTGCTTTATAGAGCAGCTTTATCTGAAAAACAGTCCTGATCTCCATAAATAACTCTGAGCCTCATTAACTTATCTGTACAGGTATGTATAAAGAACATGAAGAGAAGAAAACACTTGAGTACTTTGCAACCTCACTGCTTCTTTCTTGCACATACATTCACACACACACAAACACACACACACACACACACAAACACACACACACAAACACACACACACACACCTGGACTTGGAGTGTGAAACCAGGTTGTATAGGAACTCATAACAGATTGTCAGAGAGAATGAATGACACTCTACAGCTCAGTGCAAGTGTAATAGGGCACAGTTAGATTGTCTGTAAACACTGACTGTTGAAGTGAAAAATCCCACTCTCTAGGAATGAATAAGAGGGGTTCTACAGATTTCTAGAATGTTGCTTTACCCTGCTTGGGACAGTCGCACCCCCTGAAATATTCTTTAATTTATATCAATTTAAGAAAAGTTTGCCTGTTCCATGCTTGTTGAAATAATGAAGATTAATTTATTCCTTTAAATTCTCAGGTGAAAGCCTTTAATTTGCCAAATGCATGGAAAACAATTTAGACTGGGTTATTCATCCATCTTCCAATATTTCTCCATAATTAATTGTTAATATATAAACATAATTGTTAAGATGTAAACAAAGTGATTCAGAGATGTGAAACATGCCATTCTAAAGAAATTTACCAAGTTAGAATTGTTTACAGTGGTGATTTGATACTTCTAAAACTTCCTCAGAGTAACCTGTTGAGTGTCATGAATACATTGCCTGATGACTGAGACACTGTTTTTGATAGTTTTGAGAAGGTTTTGGAGTAAAACATATATTGTTTTAAAATATAGTCAAAGAGAGGTGCATGTAGGTGCATGGTAAGGCACCTACATGCCTTAAGGCTTCCTGCTGAAAACATCAATAGAACATGTGTGTAATATTCTCAGACTGTTTTTAGAACAAAACATTTCTAGCTTTGCACATCAAACCACTCTGAATGACCTTGGTTACATTTCAATGATAGAATCTTGCAGACTGTTTGAAAAATTGACGGAATTCCTCTTTAAGTTATAGGAGTGAGGAAAGAAGATATGCACCTGCTTAGCTATTGATTTTGAAAGCCAGTTAAATGTTTTTAAGCCCATTCAACTGGTATTCAAAATCAAAAAGCCAATTATTTTGTTTTAGAAAAGGCAAAGGCACATCGTCTTTTTTTCTGTTTAAAAGCAACAAACAATCAGCATGAATAATCAAGAATTCAACAAAAGAAGGATCAGAGGTCTTTGTCCATGAGTGACACTTCAGATAATCAGTTAATTATTTTAAAGAAAGAAACTCTAGTGGCGCTTACAGATGAGCTTAGGAATGGCTGCTGCTACTGTAATCACTTTTTGAAAGGCCTTGTTGTAGTTATCAAATCATTTCATGAAAAGACATTTCCAAGTAGGGGTCACTCATGGGGCTTGATTCATGGTATAACAATGGCTATGATTGCAAGGTGATTGGCAGCCACTCTTTGCAAAAACAGAAAAAATGGGCAATTTTAAATGTTAGAAGTTCTTATTTTCATTTAAACAAAGAAACTTGCAGTATGTCTATTATATTCATCTTTTAACAATTCTAGGATAAATGCCATTTTGTATTATTTCTGGAGTTTCAGATTGAGATCAAAAGACTTCACATGCCAAGGCTTGAACCTCACCTATTTTTAAATATCAAAGTTCATCTTGGGACAAGGGCAGTATTGTGTATCTAACACATTTGCCATTTGTCGAAAATGTTTTACGCTTTTTGCAAACTTATAATGATTTGCTAATGAAATGTCTGGAGAGGAAGTGAGTAAAATAGAATGTAACCAGGATTTATCACATCCAATGCCTTCTGTAATTGGTTAGAGAATTAACTGTGGTTGTTTTAGCTCTGTAAACCTGTTCATAATTTTGAAAGAAAATAATAATTATGAGGTTAAAGTGTGGAATATATTTTATACCTAACTCTCCATGCCATAAATACCATAAATAAATTGGACATTTGACTGTCAAATGGCTTTTGGACCAGCTGTATTTCAGCCTATCATTAGTTAATGCACAAGAGAGCTATCAAAATATCTAGAGTTGATTCTAGATGCTACATTTTCATCTGTTCTGTTGCCTCTGCAATCCTCCCAACATAAAAAAGACAAAAATCTTCCCACTTGTAAAATAGCTAGTCTAGCATTTTTATATTTTAATATTTCAAATGCAATACAGAGACCATCCTTCATCCGTTCCATTTCTAATCAAAACGGCCACTAAGTACAAGCTTTTTACCGTCAAGAAACAGAAAATTATAACATCTAAATTTAATATGATTTTTTTTTAGCATATATTGTGTTCATCTTTTGCCATTATTACAGCGTTTATTCTTTTCAGAAGACTTGCTTTCAGTTTTTTAAAGAAATCAGCAGGGATATTTTTCCACACCCCTAAAGTTCAGTCTTAGAAGTTGGTTGCATTTTCTGCTTTTCAAGTAATCCCAAACACATTCACTGATGTTCATCTGGAGAGCACCAGTGAGCCTAGGGCCTCTGAGGCTTCTCCAGTGCTGCCTCAACAAGCTGCTGCTTCTCCAGTGCCATCTTCATGAGTTGCTGCTTCTTCAGAGCCGCCTCAATGACCTGCTGCTTCTCCAGTGCCGCCTCCACTAGCTGCTGCTCCTCCAATGCTGCCTCCATGAGCTGCTACTTCTCCAGTGTTGCCTCCACAACCTGCTGCTCTTCTAGTGCTCCCTCCACCAGCTGCTGCTGCTCCAGTGCCACCTCCACAAGCTACTGCTGCTCCAGTGTCGCCTCCACAACCTGCTGCTTCCCTAATGCTGCCTTCTTTAGCTGCTGCTGCTCTAATACTGCCTCCCCCAGCTGCTGCCTGCTGCTTCTCCTTTGCTGACCTCCAGTGTCCCTGTTACCGTGTACGTGCCGGTGTCTGTTTCTTTTTCAGTCCCTGTCTCAGTGCCTCTGTTCCTTTTCAAGGAAATGTCTCCGTCCCTATCCCCATAACCATCTGTCTGGATCGCAGTGTCTGTTTGTCCAGTCACTTGATCAGCCCTTCATTCAGTCATGTGTTCAAACTGTCCCATCTCCTGTCTTATCCCATGTTTAAGGTACTGTCCCATCTGCCATCTAGTCATTTGTCCAGTCACCTGTTCAGCCCCCTGTCTATTTTTGTGGTCCTGTTCCTGGCCTCTCCTCTATGCCAGCTCCCTTGGTAAGTTCTGTTCCTCGGGAGCTGTGCGTTGGAGATGGGGTTTCTGTAACATCCTTGCTCTGTTTACCTCCCCTCATGTATCTAGCCATATGCTTTTGTTGTTGTTTTGTTCCTGTCTCCTCCCCTGTCCTGCCTCTTTGTTACCTGTCTCACCTGTGTTCTCTGTAGCCCCACCATCTCATTAGTCCCAGGTGTTTCAGGTTTCTCAGTGTATTTATACCCCTGGTTGTTGGTCTTATATTTACTTATTTGTTTTTGTATCACAGGTCCTGTTTTGTGCTTTCCCTGTTGTATATTGGTTTTCCTCACGCTTCTCAATCTTTTGATTCACTTTAAGTATTTTGATCACTAGTGTTCTTTCTTTGTCTTATTCTTTTGTTTTGTTGCTTTTGTGAATTCCCATTTGTTTTTTATTATGGATTACAATAAAACCATGGACTTTGCCTTACACTGTATGGAGCTTAGCAATAGCAAACAACTGCGGACCAAGGAAAAACACAGTAGTCAATAAATGAAAAAATATTTTCAATCATGAAGAAAAAAAAAACTGTTGAACAGAAGTACACAAGGATGCAGGTATAGATGTGTCAAAGACAGTAATGAGAAGAATACACCATTTAAGGCTTTACCATTAAATACAAGCCACTAGAAAGCCTTATGAACAGGAAGGCTGGATCACAGTCTGCTAAAACGTACATGAAAAGCCTGCAGACTTCTGCGCAAAGTCTTCTGAACAGATGAGATGGAGATTAAATTGGAAAAAGTGCAGAGAAAAAAGAACGCACACCATCTCATCTGTGAGACATGGTGTTATGGGCATGTATGGCTGCAAGTGGAACTGACTCACTTGTCTTTATTGATGATGCACCTGCTTGTGGCAGCAGCAACAGAATTGCAAAGTACTGAAACATCTTAACTGCCTGGATGTACCCAAACACCTGAAAACTCAGTGAACAATGCTCTACCTTGTAGCAGTACAATGACGCAAAACAAATTAGTTCACTTAATAAAAACAAGACTGAAGGCAAAACCTACCAAAACAGCCAGGAACTGAGGATTATATGTCTGATAGAGCATCACTAGGAATGATACCCAGTGTCTGGTGATGATACCTTCTTAATCACAGCATTTCAAGTCCAATATGTAGCAAATGACAAAAGCTTAATTGTGTGGTCAGTGAATCATTTTTTGTGTGTGCTTTGGATCATTGTCCTGCTGGAAGATCTAGTCATGGTCCAGTTTAAGTTTCCTGATTGAGGCAGTCAGGTTTTAATTTAACATCTGCTGGTACTTGATGGAGTCCATAATACCATGTATCTGAACATGTTGTCCAGGGCCTTTGAAAGAAAAACAGCCCCACAGCATCATAGATCCACCACCATACGCAGAGTAGGGATAAGCTAATTTCCTGTATGGCTATCTTTGTGTCTGTGCCAAATCCACTTCTGCTGTTGCCAGAAAGCTCTATTTTGGTCTCACCTGACCATAGAACACGGTCCGACTGAAAGTTCCAGTAAAGTCTAGCAAACAATAGGAACTTGAGTTTGTTGGTTCTTGAGAGGAAAAAGCAGAGGCTTTTTCCCAACCATCTTGTTGTTACATAGGTGCCATCTGATTGTAGTTTGGGAGACATTCTGACCCCAAGGCCTAACTAATTTCTGCAATCCCCCAGCCGTGATCCTTAGAGATTCTTTGACCACTCAAGCCATCCTCCTCACTGCGCATGGGGTCAACATACACATACGTCCTCTTTCTGACAGATTCTTAACATCTCTAGTTATTTTCAGCTTCTTAATTATCGCCCTGATAAAAAATGGGAATAGGCATTTGAATTGTTTGTCTATTTTTTTTTCTAGCCATTTCCTGATTTGTGCAGTTGAATAATGTTTTGTTGAACATCATTTCTGTATTCTATGGTATTTCTTATAGTGACGGTTGACTAAGGGAATTTGGCCTGTGTGTCACCTTAGTTCACCTCACACCTGTGTGTACCCCAGTGAAAAAAGAAGTCCATTGCTGACCATTTATGTAGTCCCGATTGCCCATGTGAACTTTAAAACATGAAAAAAAAACAAACTTAAAATTGGGATGCCAATATTTCTGGAGGTCTCTGCATCTAGATGAAAAAGTCATTTTGATCACAGCTGTGGTCACTCCTGCACTATTTAAAGGGCTCATATCAGAAAATTTGTACTTTTTTTTTTTTTTTTAAATAAAAAGTTTGCTATAGCATGTAAACATTGACATAATTTGCTCCATACAGCCCATCAATGGATAACTAACCTGACAAATTCTGCTTATTTTGAATGAATTGTTTTTGTAATGTCAGAAATCCATTGTATCCATCTATTCAGGCTACAGCAGTTTAGCTCCGCCCATTCCTATTAAAATTAAAAGGCATTTCAGCCAGGGCTGCTTTTTGAATGAGGCACTATGCAAGACAGCCCATCAGAGCACTGGTCATTTACATATAGCTGTATGCAAAGGTTTGGGCACCCCTGGCCAAATTTCATGTTTTGTTGATTATTTGGATGAAAAGAAGAAAACACAATAAATTGGTAATTGTGGCAGCGCAAAGTTCTACTGAATTAATACTTAGTAAGACAGCTAGCAAAAGCTCACTCATTCTTCCTTGAGAACGATGCTTCTGTCATATTCCTGTTTCATCTGGTTTGCACAGCATATGTAAGATCTACTCACAGATTTTCAATGATATGTAAGTCAGTTGGCTTAACAGTGTTCTTTCTGTCAGACGCTGCTCCGTTTGTGTCTAAGCATACCTTTGGTGATTGTGGCCAAAGACTTTCTTCAGTCCATAACACTTGTTTCCAAAATGCATCTGACTTATCTGGATGTTGTTTTGCAAACAGCACAAGTGATTTGCAGAAGACATTAATAATAAAAAAAAAATAAAAAATTATGCCAACCCATAATTAAAGGGAAATTAAAGAGAAAACATTTCAACTTTGGCTTGGTGTTCCACTCATGACCATTTACAACTTATGTTTTTCTCTTGTCGCCATAACTTTTAAATTGTATGTATATAAATTATTGATGGAGGTATGTAAATGATTCCTGTTCTGATTTGCTGTCTGGTATTGTGCCTTCTTCAAAATGCAGTGCTGATTTTGTAAAGAAATAAATAAATAAACAGATATATAAATAAATAACAAATCATTTCAATCTTAAAAGTTTTTGGTGTAAAAATGTCATGTTTGACACAATTTCTTTTAATAATTTGTCTCTTTGTCACAAAATCCACAGTTGGTATCTCTCATGTGTTGGTACGTCCCGTTTTTCCCTCAAGATCAGTGCACTGCTGTGATATTTTAGAGATCAGAGGGATGCACTGATCTTAAACTTCATTTTGCATGTTTATTTTGCATCTCAGCTACTAAGTGATGTTTCTAAAATGAGTAATATGAGTTTTCAAACAATTCTCATGGTCTCTTGATTCAACGAATTTTGCAAGGTTTCCTAGCAATTACTGGAGAGGCACGGCGATGCCTCCTCTTATCAATGATGCTCTTTCAGAATGTATTAATATCTAAGATTTCATTAAACATGCTCTTTGTCAGCTTGCTTGCCCTTTCTCTCTCGGCTCCTCTGTACTTTTCTTATGTTGTGTAAAGTTTGGTATTTGGAATCTGTCATTGTCATTTTCTGCACATTTTTAATGAGATCCACCTACTCAAAGACTATGCAGAGGGGTTTCTGAGGTACGCCAAGATAGCGTGTGTGGTGGGGGGAAAAAGCAAGCAGGATGAATAGTAAACATGACACAACAATAGGTCCATGTTTCATAATCATATCACAATGAAAACTGAGTGATTTATTTATTTTTTCTCTCCCAGTGCAGTCAGTCTTATATGCAATATTTACATATTTCTCCCCTAGCTTTGCCCTTGATTGCTTCAACTTATTCCCCACCAAGGAACATCCTGTTGACCACTCAGGAAGCTTAAGATATGCAGCATTCAAGGCCCAAATGTTTGTCATAATTCTTGCTAAGGTATTCAAAGTATTCTAGACATTTTTCATTAACCTTGAACAAAAAAGTCTTCAAAGTGTTCTTTCATTCTGCTTGCTAATCTTTTAAGCCTACACAGTGGTCTGCATGCGCAAGATATTACCCACATTCTTGTCTGGGCAATTGACTGTTATTAAGTTGCTTTGCTATTTTATGAACTCATACTCTAATAAACCCATTTTATTCCAGGGAAAAATTCACCAGATATTTTGGTTCATAACACAGTGAAAGTGTTACTGAAAGACAGACTAAAGTGCCCTAATTGCTAGTAGAGTGTTTCATTACAGGGATGTGCGACAATGTTGAAATCAGTCTTATAAGTGGTCACGTGTTTCCAGGTTTGTAACCATAGCTACAAAATGGAACAGAAGGCAACAGATATCAATGGATTGATGAAGAAATTAAAAATGTACTTTTATCCTATAAAAAAAAAAAAAAAAACATATCAGTGGTTTTAGACAGTAAACAGACATAGGATGACTGCAGTTAATTAAAGGGCATTTCCTGAGGTGATGTTTGCCAGTGCATTCTGTCTCCACACTCTTGGTGTAAAACATAGTCGTACAATTAAACAAGAATAGCGACAACAAGCTGCTAAACAATAAAGATGTATTTGCAAACCTGGTCCATATTACACAAAAGCATGTTTAGAAACATGGACCAGTGAGTTTATTATTGTTGGGAGATGCAGCATAATTCCCTTTTTTTCCCACAACATCAGTTATTAGCTTGAATTTAATTCAACAGCTAGATCAAAATCTGTCTACTGTTATATTTCTCTGTAGAATATAAATATATATAGATAGATTTTTGAAGTAAATCGTGAGGACCCAGTAAAACCTTAATAAGAAACATTGCTTTCTCTCACAGCCCTGATTTAATTTTGTTTACAGAAAATAAACACATACAGACTATGTAAGACTCTTTGTGCCTTATTTGTGTACAATCTTTTTAATGTCATATAACTACCCGGTACCTTTTACCTAAAATAATGACACAGTCCTGTGGAGTTTGTACCACATACTTACCCAGTTAATATCTAGCTGTTATGCATGTACCTAGACCATCCTGGAACTTACCATCATGTTACCCAAAATTATTACCTAGTACTTTAGAGCTTATACCTTACACATACCTGATTAATATCTATAACTCAAGAGACTGGAAAAGAAAGAATTACCCTTTGTATCTACACTCATTTTCTATTTTATTAGGTCCATATTACATATGGGCAGTGTGCGAAATACCTCCTGGTACTCATGGGGTCCCATGTTGGTTGCAAACTCACTCGCCATCGTGGAGCTGATGCTAGCATCAAAGACAGGAAAATATTTGGTTTAACAACTCTTCATTTGGAAATGTACTTCTTCAGTTTGGTAATGTGATCTATTCTTTTTTTCTTCAGTTTGGGAAATTCATTCTTTTCACCAAACCCTTGGGCAAGTTTTCAGATTTAAAAATATGCTGCAGCATATTACAAAGTTTTTCGGTGGTATCTCAGCCATAGTTACAGTTGCTATACTACGACGCTGTATCGCTGTATATAAAGTGTCTTTGAGCATGGGAAAGGCGCTATACAAATACAAGTGATGATGATCAAGGACCAGGTGACCCAATTTGCTTCAGCGCCACCCTGAGACAGGCCAGTGCTGAATCTCTACTTAGTTAAGAATATCCATGACAGAAGCTTGTTGTTTTATGGGTAAACAGGCTAAACAATGACCTTTGCCTGAATTTGTATTTTTACCCTAATGAACAGCCTAGTGTCATAAGTTTAATTTCAGGGACCCCCAGAATTTTGAATTTGCTACATACAGGGGATCAAGAGGTTACTAAGAGAGTCCAGGACCCCCCAGGACCCCCTGTATTTCACATCTTGCATATAGGTGCACTTTATAGCTCCACAATTACAGACTGCAGTCCACATGTTCTCTGTATAGTTTGTTAGCCCTATTTTACCCCATTCATCAATGGTCCCCCACAGGACCAGCACTGAGCAGGTATTATTTGAGTGGTGGAACATTCTCAGCACTGCAGTGACGCAGACAACCGAAGAAAATGCAGCCAACAGCATCCTGTGGCCAGAAACTCAGAGGACTCTAGAGGATGACTAACACAAACTGAGCAGCAATAGATCATGCAGCTATTGTCTCTAACTGTATATGTACTAGATAGACCAACAGAGTAGGAGTGTTTAGGAAGGAGTGTCTAGGGGCGGACAGTAAGTGTACACAGTTTGCACTAGATATTATACACAGAAAATAATTTTAGGGTAGGTGTAAATAGTGGCCACTGAGTGTATATTGGCATCAACATGGACCAGAATTCTCTTTATTTTCATAACAAAACAAAAAAGAAAAACTACTGGCCATCATAATTGTCTAATCATCCATAACTGTAGCAACTCACAGAACTTTAACTTTTGATGCATTTCAAAGCAAGTACTTTTGAGCTTTAACTCAAGTAAAGTATATACAGGACTTCTCCTTTCACTGAAGTGCTATTTCTCCAAGATTTTCTACTTTGACTCAAGTACAATATTTCTGTACTTTGTCCACCGCTGGCTCCTGGACACAGGTGCTCATTAGCATCAGTGAGTCCACCTTTCTTCCACCTGCACTTCAGCAAAAGCATATCTACTCTCATAGAAGATCTCCACAAATCTTTAGTCATTTTTCGAGGTCACGTCTGCTGTGGGTCTTGACTCAGCTCTTAGGTGAAATCCGTTCAGGCCTTTGTGCTTGACAGCCCATCAGCGGGAACTTAGATTAAAAGCCTGCTAATGCCCCTTAATGCTGCCTTCTTCGTGTTCCTAAGCATTCAGCCCTCACCTCTCAAAGAAGATTAAGCAAGACAAGAGAAAAAGAGCTAAACTCGCAACAGGTATTCACGTCTTCAAAGCTTTATTTAATTAATGGCCCTGCATTAAGATGCCTTTGGAAATGACTCTTTAGAAAAAAAAAAA